>JAOTBA010000009.1:7124423-7157067 GCA_025629845.1 Erythroxylum squamatum | reverse complement strand
ACTATTTTGCAATTTTTAAAAAGTTTAGGGACTATTTTATAAATTTAAAAAATATCCCGAAACGGTACCCGGTACCGGTACAGTTCCTTTCCAGAGTCCAATCCGGTACCAAGTCCGGTACGGTATTCATAACATTACTTCCCACCCCTAAAAATATATGACAAGTCAATATGCTTAAATTTAGCATTATGAAAGCAAGTGTATACCTTTTTTTCTTTCTCACTTGGTTTAATAATTGGTATTTTGATACCAACTTCCTTATTTGGCTCATATGAGGGCTCTTGGTGAATTTTCTTTTGAAATCAATTATTAGAGATATAATTTTTATTTCTTATTTGAAGATTTGTACCCTTTTTTAAGCTAGTATTATGTTATTTTAATTTTAATTTTTACTTTATTCAAAGTTTTTTTTTATTTTTTAACCTTTTATGTTTATTTGACTTTTTTGAATAATATCTTCATGTCACATTTGCATGTAAATCTATCAGAAACAATCTCTCTACTTAGGTGGGGGTAAGGCTACGTACCATCAGACCTCCCCAGACCTCGAATTGATGCGGGATTCAACTGGGTGTTGATGATGATGATTATTTGATATCAAGTTAGGTCATAGCAATTATTGATATTCATTTGACACCATTTGATATTGACTTACAAGAAAAATAAATAAATATTTTCTTGATACCCATATAAATTTAAGTCCTTAAAGCCATTAGGCTTGGTAATTAAGCTCGAGTCTGATCCGGTCCAGCTTGAAGTCAACAAGTTTGTCCTGGTTTGGCTAGGCTTTGGAAAGGGCTCAAACTTTTTTTTAAAAAAATTTTAGGCTTCGAGCTGGGCTCTAGTTTGAGTTAGCCTAAAATTTTTAGGGAAAATAATGTTGTTTTCAAAATTTTAAATTAAAAAATAATCTAGTCAACTCAGGCTCAAGTCATGTGCCTCGAGTCTGATCGGGCTTCAGGCGTACCCGATGCATCACTACTTAAAAGTTAATTCTTATATCATTTTTATCTCTATAAGTATGTCAATACTCACTACAAAAATAACATTTCAAATGATAGAAATTGAAATTGCTATTGACATGTGACAAATATCTATAAGAGTATAGCTTATAGGCATTTTAGGTTTTGGTGGGTGATATGAGTAATGAGAGATTAGAAGTTCTCCTTATAAGATGAAAAGGCCTTACTTATGAATTGGAGAATAATATGCTTGTTTGATAGAAATATGACCAATATTGAATGAGAACAATATCAAGTCTTTATTTTTATAATAGAACCTATAATGATTGTAAGCTTGTTTCATACTATTTTCATGATAAAGAGACCTTTATGAATGAGAAGAATGTCGCGTATTCTTTTGGGATGCCATGAATGAGAAAAATGTTGCATATTCTTTTGGGATGTCATTGCATAAAAATTAGGTTTGTTTTTGCTTTTAATGTTATACCTTTTAGGTTTAGAATATGACATATGCATGAATACAAAGAATTTTCATTTTTCTTGGGACCTAAATAAATAAATAAGTGTATGATTTTTGTACATATTTAGGAGATCAACGTGCTCATATGAATAAGTTCATCATGTAAGTACTTTCCCCTTATGAAATTTGTGTTGGCATTGGATTATGAAAATCAATTATATGCATATCATTATAGATCTTTTAGGTTCTAAGCATACTATTAAATTTTTCACTACACATAGTAAACTTTTAACAAGGACTTTTTGAGGTTATTGTTCTCCTTTAATTTCTCATTTTCATCCAACAAATCATGATCAATTTTATTATAAACATGTGTATCACATTTTAATTTCTTATTCTCAATTATGTATCTAAAAGTTGACCCTATTTACACTTGAAAGATAATTTCTTTGTTCTCAAACTCATTATTCTAGGCATCCAACAAGTTCTCCATAAGAAAATCCATCATCATTATGACACAATCATTATCATTAAGGGAATTTGAGCTAGATGATACCTCATTATTATTTGTCATAAACATATGTGATCCATCATATTATTCAATTATTTAGTTTTAAAATCACTTGTATCATCCCATATGATCTTTATTGCTATGTTTTTCCTTTGATTCTTCTTCTTTTCACTCTATTCTTGATTATCAAGCTCATCAAGGGTAATATTAATATTATTAACATCAATATCATTATGAAAATCACTAACATATGTAAGAGTAAATGTGCTCCAAATTTTCATGAGCATTTGAAAGTATTAGAACTTTAGATAATGCATTTCTATCTAATATGAAAAATAAAAAAAAATGTGTATTGTTGTTATTCCTACCTTATTCATTATTTTCTAAATTCTCCCCATTACTTAAAATCTTTTACTATTAGAAAGACTATCATCCTAGTTCTGTAAACAAGTAATCATTTCCATGGAATAATGGATCAATATTAATGACTTGGTCCTTTTGGCTAAAAAAGTGATGAAAGTTATTCTATAATAATATTACTCAAATTTTGTTAGAAGTCTATATGTAATGAATGAGACTTGCTTTGATACTAATTATTGGCCTTAGGAAGTCACACAAGAGGGGATGAATTATGCGTGTTTACCTTTTTACTTTATTTGAAAACTAGAGAATGAATTGTCTATTGTAATGATAATTTTGGTGAATTCATATACGATAATCATAAAGCAATTACATAATAACTAAAGAGAATAAAGTGAGACAAAATCAAATATATAATCATTTACATTTAGGCATACTATACCATAATCAGGAGAAAATTTGAGAAGGTTCTAAAAATTAAAATATTTTTAAAGAGCTTTTTGTTGAAATACTTTGATATTTGAAATTTTGAAAGAGCTTTTTTCAAAAAGTTTGGTAGATCAATACAGGAATTTAAACAATTAATGTTAGGTTATGGATAGAGTGATTGAGTAGGATGATCTTCATCCTCATCTCCAACAAGTCATCATCGTCATCACACCTACTCCGAAATCCTGCAATGAAACAGAATCTGGAGAGGTTTGATATTATGCAACCTTACCCTTACATAATAAAGAGGTTGTTTTCGATAAACCTAATAAATATTCTCATTAAACTTGCAGATAACAAAAGCAAACACCATATTTAAAACAGAAGTAGAATTATTATTGGGATACACCCATACACGTATGCAGTGGATTTTATGGATAACCAGGTCAAGCGTTAGCATCATACATGGAGTGGTGACATGTCTATGACATACTTGCCAATTAATCAGTAGGCAATTCTGTTACTGCAGTCAACTGCAGCGAATAATCTTTCATTTCACATATGTAAACTTGTTTGTTGACATCGCCATAATTGCTTAGTCTACCTTACCAAAACTGGATTGCTAAATTTACAATGGCAGTTGATATGGTGTATTCTTCCACTGGAAAACGTTAAACCCCGCTACATGTTTATGGTGTATTCATATGAATTACCTATATTCAGTTCAATGCTGCAAATCTAATTGCTTAAACAGCATCGGTACAGCAACACACGAAAAAATATAAATAGCCAAAGTAGCCTTTCTGTACAACCATCCACTGCCTTTACCCTCTTGAATTCTGACCTACAACTGTGACACAATGATTTCCCTCATTACTGCAAAAATGATAAAGCCAGTAATTGTTTCGTGGACATCATCGGTATGAAGATAACAATGATGAGTGAAATTGACATTCACATCACTATCTTTACTGGATGTAGCTTATTAAGGCTGTCTGTGCACGCCCGGATCAACTTCAGTTCTGATGATGTTTACCTGAACTGTAATCGAGATTATGCACCTTCAAGTTTCAATGGGAGTTCAGTGAGATGAATAGTGGATAACTCAATACGCATAATAAGCAAACCATGCATTAAGTTGATCGTGCTAGAAGTCTACTGTGTTTAAACAAAATTCCTGATTCTTGAATATGAGATGATCTCTAAACCTACATTCAAATCAGTCAGTAAATTGTATTTTCAAGGCAAAAATTATGTATTAGGCACTCTTTTATCATAACTACAAGGTAGCAACCACTCAACACTACTGTCAATTTTGCCCATGAAACAACTAGAGTGAGCATCTATTACAATTTTAAATACTAGCTACGTCTGAGCTAGTTTAGGAAAACAAGGATTATTTAAATATGCAAAAAAAGCAAAGTCAGGAGATATTTAAAATCACAGAATTGTACCTTTGGTCCTGTCTGTTTCTTTTGGCGTTGAACCTTCTCCAAATAGGGACAGATCAATTCATCCAATTTCAACAACCAGACAGCTAGTGCAGATGATGTTTGAGGCATAGATGGAAAGCATGTGACGATCTCTTCCATAAAAGTCCTACAACCTTCAGCCGTGATGCACTTACACAACCAATCCTCATTCAATGCAGCAACAAAATCACCAACAACCTAATATGTATTAAAATTGATAAGATATCACAAGCCTTAGAAATGCTTAGAAGACCGACTAATAGATTGAAATATATAACTAACATTGGATACGAAACCTGTAAAAGTTCTGTCAAAGATGAAGTGCGGCGAAGCCGTTTAACCCACAACCTATGAGCTGAGATTCTCCAAGCACCCACCAAGCCATCCTCAGGCATAGCTGACTGCATTAACAGAAGAAATCATGAGATAAACATCACATAGTAAATTTACGGTGTAATATGTTCATCCACTACTAGAAAAGAAAATCTGCATCAGCTTGATATGAGAGAATCAAAACATATATAAAAAGTAAAGCAAAGAAGACCCTTATTTCCTTTTGTTTTGCTGTCAATTACTTTTGACCCACCAAAAGATTATAATAATTGCAAATTGCTAGCATATAAACCATGGGTCAATAGATTCCCACAAGATCAGTGTCTTGCTAAGGCAAATGGCTCTTAGACTTGGCTCAAGGGTATCTAAGCAGGTTTGATTATCATATTTTGAAATATGCCAGAAGTCAAACTTCTAATGTGACTGGATGTCCTCAAAAGGGCATTCCAAAGGTGTCAAATAGGCTCCTAGTCGATCTAACCACTTATCATGATAGGATATAATCCTGTATCTCCTGCATAAATACTTGCATTGAAGCACAAGAATGTTCACGGAAGAGCACAAGATGTGCAATCAAACAAGAGAACAGAGAACCGAACAAACCTCAATTGCATGAAGTGCCGCTTTCAGTGACTGCAATTGTGATGATAGAATTTTATGCTTCAGGAACATTCCACTATCTCCCTTTGTCCTACAGGTCGCTGAATGGATAGTGTATCGCTCTTCAAGATCAAAGTCTAGCTCAAATGTCATATGGCAAATTCTGCAGTGCTTTTCATCTCTCCAGAACAAATCATGACAGGTTTCACATCGGGTAAGCGACTCAAAATAAGACTTTTTGCTATATCTAACAGCATTTAGATTACAGTAAAAAGAATTCCATATCCAGGCATCAAACTCTTGGAGATGGCTCCAATTCCGGTTTTCTAGATCGCCATTCTTCCCTGCTTCAAGAACAATTGCACCACATTGGGGTAAAGAACTATTTGTTATTAAACTCTGGTTTAGGCTGTTGTCTACATCAGACACTGGAGAAGAACTATCTTCTCTAACTATTTCCAATCCAGACTGGCTTGATAGAGTCGGGTTCCTGATTTCAGCATCATTTGAAATTACACGTGACATCTCTTTGCATAGGAAAAGTTCCCGCTTCTCTAGAGATGCAATAAGAAAAGCTTCCCGTTTTCCTCTGTCATCCAATACCGATAACAAGGAATGCAATGCCTGTAGTTTGAAAAGGCAAATGTAAGATCACAGAAAATAAGTTTCTATAATCCAAAACAAGTTAAAAATTAAACAGGGATTCAAATTACAAGGGGTTGGGAAGGTACCTCCTCGGTATCAATCACTTCCCAATGCCCATCTTCAGAAGATTCAAAATACACTCTCTTATGGCCAGGATCGTGTGCGTCACATGGACCCAAGAATAGCCAATAACTATTGTACCTACGGTCAGACCCTAGAAAGATGGATTGCATAGGGTGCAAATACACCTCAAAACCACTTTCATTTACATCTTTCTCTTTTCTAGGAAATTGGTCCTTTCCATCTAAAATTGACACAGAAGAATCAACTGGGAAGAACCCAGATGACCTCTGTATTTGTTTTGCATTGTTCATCTGTCCAATGTAATCCCAGGATGGCCTAGGCAAATTATTCTGGTTTGAAGATGATCGCTTTATTTTAGCTCCGGAACCAAAGTGATGTATGCGAGGGGCAGATTCTTCGGTGGTTCTTGATGGATCCTGACAATGATAACAAGAGGAGGAGAAAGGAAAAGGATCAAATATACAATTATCAAAACCTTCATCTGGAGGATAAAATTGAAAATATACATATAAATATGGAGGCAACGGAATAAATTGCATTGCATGAAGTGCTAGGTGTAATGGTAAGTACAGTCCAGTCAAAATCCGAGCTATAGGGATAATCACAACAGAACATAATGCCACTATGCTTATCCATGGAAAATGCAACACAGGAAAAGAATAGCACATTTAATCCATAGCTTATAACACTCAATGAATTAGATTTAAAATGAATTAATTCCAAAGCTAGTTAGGGAAATTTAATTTGCTGAACTGACTTTCAAAGTTGGCAAAAACTAATCCCAGATATCATATAATTAATTAAGGTGTAACCATATTCATGATAGGTGATTGATTTTCTTTTTATTTCATCAACCAACTACAGACAATACAACCAAACCACCAGAAGTCATGTAATAGCCCCTTTCAGACATCTGTTTCTTAGAAAAGATAAGCTTCAACACACATCCAAAACCTAAACTCAGAAACATGATTTGTCACATTTCAGGATGTTCAAGCTCAGGATACATGTGTTACCTCTCTTCTAATGCTAGATCCAGCACTGAGAAGGTCAATCAAAGCCACCAAAGCATTCAACTTTTCTTCAATGTTCAAATCGGAATATTCATCTTCCATAAGTCCCAACATCCACACCTCTCCTTGGTGGCTCTCATCAATCTCATTGTAAACAATTAATGAATTACTTTTACTTTTCTGATAATTATTTTGCTTTGATTTTCTTGGACTAGATGAATCATACTCAGAGTCACTGCTGTTACTTGTTCCATCATCATCAAAGTCATCATGGACACTTCCAGAGTCCATATCTGACTGATAACCACTGCTTGCTATAGAAGCATTGATGCGTAGACGATAAGTAGATGTTGATATTTTCTCAAATAAAGTAATATCACTTGAAAGAGTCGAGCATATAGATAGTTCTAGTCTGTCAGTTGTGCTGGCAAGATTCAACTCAGCAATCTTCAAAATAGATAATAAACATACATCAGTAAATCGATAAAAATCACCACTAGGTTGTAAAAGAATAATAGGAAGTAGGAACATTTCTCCTCCGTTTGGATTCTCTCTTCAGCATTAGAAACTTACTTGAGAAGACTTTGCTAGGTCAGAAACTGCAATCCCCCTATTTCCTTGCTCTGACAGGAGCCTAAACAATTCACCCTTCAAAGTTCTGGGACGGAGACCATACTTCAACATGAGGCTCATTTCCTATGAATTAAAATACGTTACATTGCTTCCACTGATCTTTTCCACAAGGATTCTTTAGAATTAGCAAGTTACAACTTTTAGATCATCATTTGTTGAATAAATCTAGAGAACTGAAAGGAGAAAATAAAATAAAGATACGCTATTAACCTTGTTAATGCCTTCCCTACGAAGTGCACCTTGCTTTGAACCATAACCAGCTGCAACCAATATCTGACGGAGTATCTCTGACCATGTTAGAGGATTGAGAGAATTTTTCCAGAACTCCACAATGGATTTTTGATTTTCAACCTGTAAAAGGATAAATTAATAATCATAAAACTGCAAATTCAGGTGGCATGAAAACTAGGGTAAAACTTGAAAAGGAAAACAAAAGAAACACCCGTTTCCACCTCAGCCCAACAAAAAGAAAAAGATGCAGACGATGAACAATCCACAAAACGGAAGGAAATCAAGGAGCACTAAGTAATTCATTTCCAAAAAAAACTATATATGCAATCATGTGTGCACAGCATCTGATTCCAATCAAGTATGTACCAGTCATATACCAACACTAGGAAATCACCTGGGTGTAAATTTCAAAAAGTAAACACAGTAGCTTTAGGTTTCAATCAATAAGGTGGCACATTTCAATTATTTCCTAGTTTTCCAAACAGAAAAGGATGCATATGAACATAAAACTAAGTTTCTCAGATTCTAGAAAAAATCTCTACTTCCTCAACAGGAGAAGCCCTACTAGCCCTACTATCAAGAGTGGTCATTTTGCATCGTTCATTTTATGTACTCACCGAGTGGAGTAGTGCAAGAAATTTGCAAGATATGCTTGAATGAGGCAAGAATTCACTACACGTCTCCGTTTCCACATTGCAGATAAGAAATTTAAGAAGGGCCACATGAATTTTTCCAAGCAACAAAGAATCCTGAAATACATTTAAAGAAACATAAATCAACACAGACAGGTTTGAGTATAACTAACTGAAATAGATGCAAAAATATCAGTTAAATACAAAATAAGTACACAATCCGATATGAGGAATATACCTTCTCATGGAATGCTTGAGCAAACTCATCAAGAGTGAAGGGGCATATATCAATATTAACACAATATGTATAGAGAAAGTGAAATGCCTGGAAACAAAACATCACATTTAGTTAGCAGCATATTTAACCACGGAAAGATATAAAATCTGTACAAAGAGAAGAATAAAAATCAAATAACTTGCTTCTAAATCAAATTTAGGACCATACTGCAATTTAAAAGATTCCAATGTTGAAATTGGCTACAACTCTATGGATATGCCAAACATAAATCATGTGAGTACATTGAACAGCGAGTGTTCCAATGATTAATAGATTGATTCGTGTAGGAAAAATAGAAGAAATATCAGCTAGTAACTAAAACTTACATAAACTAGGAAATGGGCAGTTGAGTGTTGTTAGGCTCCTAGAAATTCAAATTTCAGGTCTACATTTCAACTTGGGACGCTAGAATTTCAGATTTGGATATAGCTGGATTTTTGAAGTTTGATTGATAAAAATTTAGGCTATAATTTTAGGATTTAATATAGCTTGAATTTTAGGTTTGATATGAGTAGAATTTAGGATTTTGGTTGCTAGAAATTCAGGTTAAAAGTTCTGGAATTTAATGAGGTAAACAAGTAATAAAGTAGGAAACTAGAGATCGCTCATAGGGTCTAATAATTACTCTTAAAAAAAGCATCACATCTTTAATTAAAAACTCTTTAAGTTTATAGAAAAAATTCAAGGCCTTATTGTTGAAGGGTTTAATATACATACATATAGAAACGTTGTTAGAATCCTTGCTCTAATAGTAAAGGGATTCTTAATTAAAACAGCCAACACAAATTTGAGTCTTATTTTAATAAGAATTCTATAATTTTAAATTTTAAACAAGATAACATGTCTAACTTACTACTACTAATCTAATTAAGAAACCAAGCATAAACTAAAATTTAACCCTTGTTTTTATTGTCAGCTCAACTCCCACTCTTCATCCCACCAAATTAAAGCTTGCAAGTGATTATTTACGCTCTTTTATTTCTTTTATAAACGCTTAGTTCTTTTGCATCAATTGTTCCCACTTTGGCTGAAGTTGTCCTCAACGTAAAATGCAACAAATACTAATCATATAAGCTCATATTCAACTTTTGAAATTCAAATTCTAAAACCCGACCGCTATTAAAAATTGATCTTCCTTGTCATTTGACAAGAAACTGTAAATATCCACCAAATCTTATGGCTACAATCCGTTTATCAAGAACATCCTCTATCTCCTCTTTAAGATGAGAAATGGCTAAAATTCTCAAAGCTATAGAAGGATATTACGTATCACCATGACCATGATAAATAGTTAAGTTTATAACTTTAAAAATTGGACAAATTCCCATGTCATTTCGTAATTTCAAAACATAAGCCTCAGTACCTATCTTCTTAAGGATCTTATAAGGTGCAGCACCTGTGAATAAAGATTTGTGTATTTTCCTTTTTAAAAAGCTCTGGACACCATCGCCATATCCCTTTCGTTAAATTTCAACAATTGACGATGTTGATTACCAATGTTACTAATAAGTCAAGTTACTGGTTATCTTTCCTCGCACCTCATGCATTGTGCAAAACCTTTAGCTTCAATATTAACTAATGTTCCTTGGTTGAATTCTCGAGACTATCTCAAAAGGACTCGTACAACTATTTATAAAACTGTTGTACGCAAATTCTTCCATAGGAAGAATTAGGTCTCAATTATTCAGTGTCCTCGATCAAGCATCTTAACAAGTCCCCCAAGCTTCTACTCACCACCTCTATTTATCCATCGATTTGTGGATAGAGTTCCAAAACCAATTTTCATAGAATTCTCCATAAATAACTCAAACTTCACATCACAATTAGAAATAATGTTTAAAGGTAATCCATAGAGATGTACAGTCTCTTTGAAGAATAGCTTAGCATGTGGACATCATCATAAGTTTTGACCATTGTATTTGCAGATAGTTTTATAACAAACCACATGGCTTCTATGCCATATAGGCATTAGGAACATATTGTTGTTTCATGCTATCATTACAAAATGTTGACTTTGCAAGTACACTCACAGCTTCTCCTTTACTCATATGTTGTGTGAATTTCAAGTCTTCATTCAAATCTAACTGTCCTTCATCACTCGCTACAACGTAATCTTCATCAACCTAATTTCTTGTTTTCTCAACATCAATGGTATCTCAAGTTTTGAACCCAAAAGCTTTGAAGCTGTTAAAACTTGTGAGTTAATTTTTTCAGTATCCTATCCTGTTATTTTAGCTGCTTGTCCTATTTTTTCAACCTGTTGTCCTATCTTATCAGCCTATTGTTCTTGTATTTTGTCTTGTTGTTCATGTGTTTCAGCCTATGGTTCAAGTGTTTCAGTTTGCTGTTTAAGTGTTTCAACTTATTATTTAATTGTTTCAACTTTAGAGTTTGTCATAGAATCCATTTCCTTCTACTTGTCTTCATCTTTAACCCCATGATCATCTCTCACTGTCAAACTCTCCATGTCATCAAGTACTTGAATCAGTTTCATGACTCAAAACAAACACTTTCTTTGAGGCAATGTCTGTTAAATTTGAGGAATCAAAAATCAATATATGATTTTTAAAACAGATTTTCCCTTGCACTTCATCCCATTGATTAATATCAATCACTTCATCTTGCTTATTAGCACATTGTCCATGTTTAGCATCAAGGATTGTTGGTTTCCATGATTATTTCTTGTGGGACTTTTGAATCTTATGGCACAAATTTCAAGGTTGTCTAACCTGTCCAAAAGTTGGAGAACACACTTTCCTATAGGAGTTGTTACATGAAAGTTGATTTCTAGAGCTGCTATATGCCCTTCCGCTATGTGTCGCCATTGTGAATCAAAACTCCAATACCAAATTGATGTAGGAAAAATAGAAGAAATATTAACTAGTAGCTAAAACTCACACAAACTAGGAAATATGGGTTCCTGAATTAAAATTTCAAGTCTAAATTTCAACTTTCTTTTTGAGAAAAGAAAGTTAGGTCTCAACTTGGGATGATAGAATTTTAGATCTAGGTATAGCTGAATTTTTAAGAATTGATCGTTTATTTTAGTCAGGTTTAATATAGCCAAAATTTACGATTTTGGTTTCTGGAAATTCAAGTTAAAAATTCCAAAATTTAGTGGGGTAAACAAGCAATAAAGGATAGGGAACTATGAATAACTCTTTAGAATCTAAAAATCATTCTTGGAAGAAAGCATCACCCCTTCTAATTGAAGCTCGGGTTTATTAAAAAAAAAAAATTCAAGATCTCATTATTAAAAGGCTGAATAAACATATGTAAAAAAAAGTTTTTAAAACCCTTATCCTAGTAATAAAGGGATTCCTAACCAAAATATCTAAAACAAAATCGAATCCTATTCTAATAAGAATTCTATAAATTTAAGTCCTAAATAACTAGTATAACATATTTTCCACTAGGATAACATATCTTACTACTATTTCCTATCTAATAAGCAACCTAGCATAAACTAAATTTCAACCCTTGGTGTCTTTCTTATCAACATAACTCTCAATCTTCATCCCAACAAATTAAAGCTTTTGATTGACTAATTTGTGCTCTTTAATTTCTTTAATAAACTCTTAGTTGTTTTGCATCACAGATATAACTCAAGGTTGTGATAAGATACCTCAGGCAATATATGAGTATCAGATGAGACAATCACAAGTATCATTTACCCAAGATGCATAAATAATGCAAGGAAAAAGCACTAAAAAGTTATTCAGATTAATACACCTTAAAAAGTTTCTTGACACTCTCCAAGGAAGAATACCAAGGCTGCATTGTAAATGGTGGCTTCATCTTAACAACATCAGGAGGAAACTTGGGAAGTAAATCTGGGAAATTAGAGTTAGAAAGGAACTTGAGTATTCACATTTACAATCAAATGTAAAAGGGTGGTAGCTGCAGTCAGAAGTTAAAAAAGAACAAAACAAACCTTTGCAAAGTAAACAACCATCCAATCCATTGGCAAAACAATGATCAGAACAACTCGTTGGATTTGGTCCAGCTTGCAACTCTCTCAGCTCCAATTCTTCATCATCTACTAACACTTCAAATTGCTTGAGGCGTTCCAGGAATAACACTCCTTCAAGAGCAAGTTCACATTTTTCCTTGCGTGGCTCCATTTGAATTGTCTTCCTTTTAGAACCCACCTATAGAAAACCAACAATTCATCTTCACAGCTCCAAATCTAAATTGCCAAATGCCATAAAATGCTTACCTCTCTACTTTTAACAAAAGGCTTCCTCACATTCGGTGCTCTTTTTCTCAACCTTGTCTGATAGGAAAAAAATGCAAGAACTATGAACAAAAGTTTTCAAGAAATCAATTGAAAAAAAGGAAAATTGCATAAATTTCCTAAAATGTACAAAAGAACAGCAAGCAAGTGCAATCTTTCATCAAAAGAACTAGTATGTCTTAGGAAATTGAGATTATATGATTGACCATTAGAGGGATTGTTTGTCGTCGGTTTTTGCTCTGCCGGAATTTTCGTGAATCAGGAGTTGATACTGGGTGAGCGTCGTTTATTTGTCTATCAAAGAAGTTGATGTCAGTAGGTAAATCCCCACCATTAGGATTTACAGCACGCCATACTGTCATCAAGCCTTTTCCTATACCGTGTTTCTTCGTTGAAGCATTCTCAACGCAGTTCTGACAAACAATGACAACACAGTGATACCCTTAAAATGACATGCAAAAGCATACTCAAGAAAGACGAAGGAGAGTTGTGGCCTAATGTTGAGAAAGGAATATTAGTGGCATCATTTCACTAGTACCTGTCTTCTTTTCTTTGCTTTTTGGTTCTCTTGACAAGCAGAAATAGATTTTCTGGAATCTAATAGTAAAGGAGTATCAGTACACATTAAAGAAAAGATAAAAGACAACAAAAAAATTAAAAGAAGAATGTGATAGAAAATTTCAAACAAAAAATATAAGAAGTAAATGTCAAATGTTAGTAAACTTCTTTTATCACTGAAAAAAGGAAGACCACTAATAAACAAAACAAAAGAAAATCTTCCATAATCTTCAAGTCATGATCTCCTCTTAACATTGTAGTTATAATTCTCCAATAGTGAAGTAAATAAATGTATGTTCAGATAAAATAGTTTTTGATAAGCAAAAGTCATAAATTTGAGATATTGATTTCATACCTTTACAAACGGGTGATGTCATTGAGGGAAGTGTATCAAACTCCTCACCGAGGGGAGGACCATCCTTGCGAAAAATCTTGCCCAATATGTAGCCTGGAGTCAACAAATCCTGAAGAAGAATTTGGTTTTTTCTCTTCTTCATCTGCCTGTCCCTGAACTGTGTTAAAGTGTCATACCTTGAGGATGAAGTGGTGTTAGACTGATCTGTTTCACAAATTATGGCACACTGTTAGACTGATCTGTATCACAAATTATGGCACACTATTGGTTAACAATCTCTCTACCAGCAGATGAAACTGAAAATTTATGTCTTGTTTCATGATATGTGAGTGTGTTGCTTGGGTAGGGATGTAAAACATCTCTACCTTTGTCTCTCCTCCTCTTCGAAACAAACCATCCACAAACCTGGTTGTATGTCAAACCCAAGATTGCAGCAAGTTCTTGAATAGCATTACGGGACGGATACCTATGCTCTGCTTCAAATAACAATTCCAACTTAGAAAATTACATATTACACAAGTAAACCTCTCATTCAAAGCAAAAATAAAAAGTAGAAAATAGAAAATAGAAAACAAAATAATTTGATTGTCAAAATTACATATTACACAAGTAAACCTCTCATTCAAAGCAAAAATAAAAAGTAAAAAATAGAAAATAGAAAACAAAATAATTTGATCCTCATTTAAGTAAACAAGCAACAACCTCAGTGAAGAAACTGAAATAAAAAATTCCAGCACAAAATAAACAACCAAGATCAATAAAATCATAACGTACAAATACAGGGAGTGAAGACTCTACTGTTCATGAGAGAGCACATGATAAAATAAAATTCAAGAAAGACAGAGAGTACAAAACCGGCGTAAAACTTCTCTAGGGCTTGAAGCTGAAGCGGCGATTTCCTCTTCAGCTCCATAGTCTCTCCACCTCTCTGTCACTCCCTCTAATTAATGCTTCAATCCACGTAGCAAAATCGCCATAGTCTGACAACAGCAAGCAACTCATTATCAAAATCCACTCCAGAACAGAACTAGCAAAATGAAAAAGAAAAAAGAACATTGGAACATAAAAAAGAGAAAAGAGAGAGAGAGAGAGAGAGAGAGAGAGCAAGAGAAGGAGAAAATAAGAAAACACGATGTAGAAGAAGCCAGAATTCAAAACACAGTTTTTACAGTGACCTACCACTCTCCTCCAATAGCCATTAGTTCTAAAGGAAGACAAAGTGAACCTGATAATGAATTCAAAAACAAACAGACTTAAAACACACAAGCAGAAGCAACAGACTGAAGTAGAGAGAGTGGCGAAAGGGAGGATAAGAGAATTACTTAGGAGGATAGTAAATGGAGAATGGAGAGGAGAAGATATATAAGAGTGGTGAGATTCCAGAAAGTAAGGTTTTGTTTTGTAGGGTTTTGGGTTTTATATATATATATATACATTCTAAAATTAAATTACAAATTAATACGTAATTTTATTTCATTTTGTGTGGAAATCGTTGTTTCGTATAAAGTATAAATATATACATATGTATTCTAATGGCCCGACCGGTCTAACCCAACCCAAACGCCCTCCCGCCACCGGCATCGGCCATCTCGTGTTCGCTGATAAAAGAAAAAGAGTAATGGATGATCAACGTCCAACCCCTACACGCCCTTCTCTTAAAACCAAAACCCATTTCAACAATTTCCCTTCTTGGAAACACAAGTTGAGGGAAATTTGCTGCAAGAGGGTGCGCGAGGACCGTTCCCGCTTGCTCTGGAAACTCAGATTACCGGCTACTGTTAAATCTCTCGATGACAAGGTCCCCCTTTTCTACTATTCCTTTCTTTCTTGTTGTGCATTGATAACTTTGTCAAGTTGTTTATTTTCTGTATGTGCTGTCCTGAATTGGGTCTTTCAATTGCTTTCCTAGTTTTTCAATGATTGGATGTTCGTGGTCCTGCACTTCATACACTATACTGTTGTTATGAACTCTGCTGTTCTTCTATCTTCATTCTGGCCATGATGTCTGACTCTATTTGTAATAAGGTTAAGGAAACATAAGGCTTCTTTTGCTTTGGTTTAGAAGAACCTTAATAATCGTAGAAGGGTTTGTGTCAATTTGAAGGACTCCCCTCCACCTTTTTTACTAGGTTATTTACCTCAACTTTTTCCTGGCTTTCAGGATTTTATCAAATCTGCTTTAAAGGACATAGTTTCTGAGGAACTGAAAAAGTTTGATGACTCATCTTTGAAAAGTTTTCCGAAAATAGCTACTCCAAACCCTGAGCTCAAGGACATATTATGGGAGTATGATGGTCTTCATAATTCATACCAAGGTGAATGCGAAGAGATATTGTTGGAAATGCAGAAGATTTTCTATAATGATCTAACAGCAGAGCCAACTAGTAAAGGTAAGTAAATATTGAGGTAGTGATAATTTTATAACGCATAAAGGGATTTTAATAGGGAACTAATGTTGCAGATTTGGACATGATGTTACATTTTACCTACCTTTGTTATCAGCATGCCTGTCTCAGCGTAGCAACTATGTATTGGAGATTTTTCCTTCATCACTATAATTGGAATTCCTTCATTTAAAGTACGCAGATTTATTCCTTTGGTGGCAAAAGAATGATGATTTCCACTTCCTCCCATTACTTTGATCCTGGTAAAATGATAAGCATATGGAGACACACACCCATTCACTCACAAACACATTGATATGATTACATGTGAATATAAAGCTAATCTGTACATGGTTTATTGCTAAGCTTTAGTATTGTGCCAGGTGTCTCTCTGTTGATTTGCATATGGTGATTAAGAAAGTCATCCTTTTGAGCTTGAATGTTTAGATTCATGCAGGTCCCGAAAACTATACTGGAACTTGGGAAGACGAAGAAGATGAGTACTTGGCTCTTGCTGTTTTTGAGCACATGCATTTGAACAATGAGCAGGTAAAAGCTCCGGAAATGCAGAAGTTTTGTTAATTGAACTAAGTGGCAGTGAACTGCTTAAGATTTGGGATTACGTATTTGTTTCTAAAATTATACTTTTGATATTGTTAATTCAAGTGTGACATCAAATATGCATCGATAGACACATATTAAAAGTTGAAAGAAAAGGAATAGATTTACGATTTTCTTTGTTTTTCTCATTCTTTGAAATTGATGCTCATCAGTTGATCCATCTTTCCTTGTGATTACATTGTTAACTAATTAAGAACTTTGATGAAGTATCAAGAATCGATTTATATATAAGGGTTTAACGGTGTTGTTACTAATATCTATTCAACCTCGAACAAATGAAATTGGTAAACTTTCTCACATTGATTCTATGTGCACAAGGCAATCTGGTGTCCCATCTGTAAGCAAGGGGAGCTGAAAGATGACCATAAGCTGATATATTGCACTCAATGTGAACTTCAACTCAGCAAAGGCGATGAGGTTCTGCTGCTCTAATGTTACTTTGTGTACTTTTGAATCATCAATATATTGAGGTTCATTTTATGACAATCTATCTCTTACCATCGCGTAATGCAATTGGCATAAAAAGCTGGTGGGACTTGATGTGTGCAAGTGATTTCAGTTCATTTTCTTCTGCAAACTATGTTTCTTTCTTTCTTTTTTCATCTCCCTGACTGACTTCCATAATGTTTATAGAAGATATGTGGTAAGAGTGAAGTCTTTCGATTTATGTCTTCGCAATCCAATGCTCTCCAACACGCTGCAATTCCGAATGTATTATTTGGGTGGACAGCGGGTTTATATGACATAACCTCTCTTAAGGGTGTGGTTTATGCAAATAAACATTGATTTACCACCTCCGCTGTTTTTGTAACGTTTTGTTCATTTCCAAGACCTTGTTGTATGTCCTGCTTTGTATGTATAAGTCTCTTACTCTTGACTCCCAGGAAAGTGATGCCCTGGATGCATAGCTTTAAATATTGGCTGCCTAATTGTGTTTTTGCACAATCAGACTTCATTTATATTTTATAATGATAAAATGCACCACCTGACCAGTTACTGTGAACTGACTCTGCTTTTTTGTATTTTGGATCAGGTTAATTTGGATATTTTGAAGTCACGACTAGCCGAAGCCCATGCTGAGCATCTAGATCGGGGATGTAGATTGAAACCGGAATTTTGCATTAAAAATATGTTCGGTTTAACGGCATTATACATCTTCTGCCAAGGGTGTAACATACTTGAGGTTGTAATATAGTTTCAAGAATAGAGAACAGGGGAAAGGAAGTTGAAGATGTTTTGGGTTTTAGCATCTACTTATAGTTCCTCCAGATATAATAACAAAGGGGGTTAAGTTAATATTGTAATTTTGTCGATTAAATTTGTATTCATATGTTAATTCATGGTAATATTTGCATATGTAGTGTTGCCGGAGAACAAGGGTTGACTTAAAAGAGCCGAGCTGGTTGCAAACAGCAATATAGGGAGCTTGATCACCTGTTCCATAACCAAAGTCCTTTGCTTACTCTATCCTCCTTAAGTTTAGTTAATAACATGCCAATAATATTATTTTTTATAAATAAGATAATCCTAGAATCTTCTTAGGGGGAGTTTAAGTTCTTTACATTCTAAGAGATATTATCAAGGGATAAAAGGTTGAGAGCCATTTCCTTTAAGTCTATAGCTGGATTTTCTCCTGGTAACATACTTGAATTCTCCTTATTGCTCTAGTAATGTTGATTCTCGAGTCTTAGAGAATTCAAGGTTCCTTATAATGTTCTATAAGATGATTTATGGTGCCCTCCTTTATAGGATCCATTACTTGAGAAGTAGGCATAGGATTAGAATTCCTTTCTTGCAGCTTTGTGAAAAGGTCTTTTGTCTAGGAAATAACCAAATAACATCATTGTGCATTTAGCAGCACATGTTTTAAGAACTTTCAATAATGGAGAGATGAGAGAGGATGTTGAGTCCTTTGTATGAGGATGTTGAAGGAGCTAAAGAGGAAGCTGTTTGCACAAGTAGTGGAGAAGCTTACGAGGTATCTTTACCACAACCGAATGCATATGACGTAAGGGGAGGGGCAGAGTTAACCACGTTACTAATGGTATGTTAAGGAGAAGAAAGAGTATGATGTCAATGAGATATAACATCAGTGATTTTGTTTGTCAAGGATGAGGAAGGATTATAACAAGACGCCAAGGTGGTAAGTCTGGAAGGGGAAGCCAAGCGTGTAGGTAAGATGCCTATGACTGAAGGAACTTGTTTACCTTAATTGAAGCTAAAAGGAGATAAGGTCAGAGGTGGTGGAGTAATGGTTTTGCTGCCTGTAGGCTAAGTTGTCACCATTCCCTTAAGGGAATGAAAATAACTTTATGGTTAGGTGGAAAAGATGTTGAAGTCAACAACATTGATCCTATCAAACTAAGAAATAAAGAACAGAGAGGGTAAACGGTGTGCAGATTGGCTTACTAATTTTGCAGCTCAGTTTGAGATAGGGAGCATTTCATTAGAATATTCACTCATAGGATGCACCTCAATCCTCTTAAAGGATATGTCGAGGATTTGTTTCCCACGACTAGTGCTGTAACTTGTTTCGGTTTTTTCTTCCTTTTCGTGTTAAAAAAAAAAGAACATATTGTAGAGAGAAGGTAGAGGTTTTTAGAGAGAAGGAATTTTAACTAATTATTGTTTTTGGTAATTTTGGTTTTACTTAGATCATATATAACGTTTTCTCTATTTTCAAAGAAAGTTTTAAAAGACTATCTCTTATTTTAGTTTTAGAAGATGTTGAATCTTTTTATATTTTAGGAAATTGTCAATTATTAAAATTTCTAAAGTTTTTTATTTTTATTTTGTTTAATATCTTACATACAAGTCCTTAAATAGAGATTTTATTCAACTTTAATCTAACAGGTCTTATTATGAGTTTTACTATTACGTTGTAGATGAACAATTTAAGACATTTTCAAACAATAAAATATAAATGACTTTAGAATCTGTATGCATATAAAAATACTTGATAAATGAACCAAAAGTAAAAAAAGTAGCAAAAATATGGCTTAAAACAAGTGAAATTTTAGGCTAGTGCTAATAAATTTCATCTTTGGCTTGCATAATTTCTCAACTCCATGTGCAAAGTGGCACATGTCCTCCAAAGAACAAGATCCTTCAACAAAATTGTCCTAAAACTCTTGAAATTATTTCTTGACACATGGATCTTTATAGGATGGACCTGTAATCTTCCCAAACTCTTAATCTCCTTGCTCAAAATGACATTGATCTCCAAATTTGCACCTTTTAAGTGTGTTATACTTAACTAGAACCAAGATCATCTATAGACAAAATAGTTCATCGAAATGTAAGTTTTCATTCTTAATAATCAAACAACAAAGAGATAAATCATACATGAATCATGAATCAGATCTTGAATATAATAATAACCACTTAAATGAAGCGAATAAATCACTTACCTTGAGTGGAATTCGTCATAATGTAGAGAGAAAGCTTTCAACAGTCACAAACTAGTTTCTCTCTCTTAACCCTCTTTCTGTATGATAGCTTGATGGATAACTCAAAACATAAATATGTTCGTTCTGTATTTGTTTTATTTGTACTTATTTAGGGTAGATAGAGGACTAGTTTATATACACTTCTTTGTTAACATTAAATCTTGTATGTCCATTAAGTACTAAATTAATGGTTAAGATTTAATATACTATTAAACTAAGAAAACCCTAAACCAAATTAATACGGGTTGTAACATCAGGTCATATTTCTTACATTATGCCACTTGGCCAGTTGTTCATCATTATATTTAATAGTATAACATAAGGCTAGCAAAATTAAATCTTATAAACTGTTAACATCATAAGCATCTCAACACAACAAATCACATAATGTGGGTTATGGCGGTCATACACAGTATAGTCGTAAACTCCCTTCCATATACTACTACATTAAGAACTTATTATATTTAGGTTCATAAGTTGTATATAAACAATATATAGTCCACATACTTGTTATGAAAATGCATACAAATTTCTTATTCAAACAATCATGTATATATAAACATATTGAATAAGAAATATAAAATTCAGAAACATATTATTATTGAGCTCAAAAATGCTAAATCATCATCATCAAACATATTATCAATCATCAATACAACCAAGACCCATCCTAAACACATGTTCTTTGAACGTCCTTAGTTGTAAACCCTTAGTCAGAGGATCTGCTACCATGAGATCCGTTCTAACATGTTCTATATGCACTTTTTGTTTATGAATCTCCTCTTTAACAAAAAAATACTTTAATTCTAATATGTTTAGCGCCTCTTGAGTATTTGCCATTTTTAGAGAAGACGACTACTGTAGAATTATCATAATAAATTTTCAGCGGCTTGCTTACTATGTCAACAACCCCAAGCCCTAAAATAAAGTTCTGCAACCATAATGCATGAATTGAGCCTCATAACTAGCCACAAATTTTGCTTCCATAATGGATGAAGCAATGATAAACTGTTTGGCACTTTTTCATGAGATTGCTTCTTCAACTAATAGGAACAAATTGTTCAAACGTTGACTTTTTACTATCAACACATTCAGTAAAATCTGAATATGAATATTCAATCACTTCTAAATGATCAAACCTTTTATAAGTAAGCATGTAATCCTTTATTCCTTGAAGATATCATCCATTTCTTTGCAGCCTTCTAGTGATCAATACTAGGATTACTTTGATAACTACCTAACATCCCTACTACAAAATTGATGTCAAGTCTAGTATAGGCTTGTAGGTACATCAAACTGCCAACAATAGAAGCATATGGTATTTTTTACATTTTCTTATGTTCCACATCATTCTTTGTACATTGCATAAGACTAAACTTATCTCCCTTTTGAATAGGGACTACACTTGCTGAGCACTTGCTCTTGTTAAATTTCCCAAGAATTTTCTCAATATAAGCTTTCTGAGACAATTCTAATAAACCTTCTGATCTTTTACGAAATATTGAAATTCCAATCACATAGTATGCCTCTCCAATAGCTTTCATTTCAAAACTCTTAGAAAGAAATTTTTTAGTCTTATGCAACAATCCTATTCATTAACAGCAAGCAAAATGTCATTAACATACAGATTTAGAAATATAAACTTACTTCCACTGATCTTCTGTAAATACACTAATCAACAGTGATTTCCTTAAAACTGAAAGAAGTAATGGTATTATTGAAATTAATATACCATTGCCCGGAAGCTTGTTTAAGTCCATATATTGAATTCTTTAATTTACACACCATATTTTCTTTACCTTCAATAGAAAAACCTTCAAGTTGATCCATGTACACTTTCTCCTCAAGATCTCCATTAAGAAAGGTTGTTTTCACATTCATCTGATGTAACTCTAAATCAAATTGAGCCACTAATGCTAAAATTATTCTTAATGAATATTTCTTTGAGACAGGTGAAAAAGTCTCCTCATAATCAATGCCATCTTTCTTAGTGTAACCTTTGGAAACAAGTATAGCTTTATATCTTTCAACATTGCCATTCGAGTCGGGTTTGGTCTTAAAGACCCATTTACAGACAACTCGTTTAGAATCTTCTGGCAAGTCTACAAGATCCAGACATTGTTTTGAGCCATTCATTTCATCTCTTCTTTCATAACATCAATCCATCTTTCAGACTTATCACTACTTATGGCTTGTGAAAATGATACAGGATCATTATCAATGCCACAATCAAAATCAAACTCTTGCAAATAAACCATACAATCATCATAAATAGCCCAACTTCTAACCCTTATAGGTTTATTTAAAGTTATACCAACTGGTTTCTTTACACGAGTTGATGGTAAGTTGGGTTCTTTATAGGGTTCTTCTTCATTATCCAAATGATGTTCTCAATTTTTTTGATCTTTCAAAGCAGGAACAACATTTGTTGTGGTTGTGGGTTTAAGAACATTTCTTATGGGTAATGGAACATCAACCCTTATTTCGTTAATATCCACAACTTGATTTTCAACACTCCCACTAACCTCACCATTCTCTAAAAATTTGACATTGGTTGTTTTAACAATTCTAGAACTGTGGTCCAGACAGTAAAACCTGTACCATTTGGATATCTCTGGGTAACCGATAACGTAACCACTAACTGTTCGAGGATCCAATTTTCTTTCATGTGGATTATAGATACGTGCTTCTGCAAGATAACCCCAAACATACAGGTGCCTTAAACTAGGTTTCCTTCTAACTCGTAACTCGAAAGGAGTTTTTTTAAGAAATGCCTTACTAGGAACCCTGTTTAACAGATACATAGCAGTTCTAAGTGCTTACATCCACAAACTTTTGGGTAATAAGAAATTACCCATCATACTCCTAACCATATCTATTAATGTTCTATTTCACCTTTTTGCTACATCATTTTGTTGCGGTGTGCTTAGTATAGTATATTGTGCACATATGTCATGACTTTCGAGGAACTTAGCAAACGGACTAGGACACTATCTAGATTCATCATACTCTTCATAATATTTACCACCTCTATCATATCTTACAATTTTCACAATTAGATATATCCATAAAGTGAAAAATCATCTATAAAGATGTTGAAGTATTTTTCTCCATTAAATGACAGAGTGTCAAAAGGTCAGCAAATGTTGGTGTGTATTATTTTGAAAAGCTGACTACTTCTCATGACTCCTTTATGTAATGTTTGGTTTGCTTGCCCTTAATGCATTCCACACATAAGTCAAGATAAGTAAAATCTAGATTTAGTAGAATCTCATTCTTTACTAATCTTTCTAACATTTCTTTAGATATATGACCTAAACGTTTATGCCACAAGTAAGTAAAATGTTCATTCGCCAAACTACGTTTCATTCTAACATTATGATTAACAATAAATACGGAATCAAGAAAAAAAATGATTGTACATAAAGGACAGCTTGAGCCTAGAGCAAGGATAGGTAGAGGTTTAATCTCTCATTTGTGACTTGAGTTCTAATTGGGTCATCCCGAAGGTATTATCTTATGATCACCCTTCACAAATTTGTTTTGAGTTTTGTATCATATCCCACATTCCAAAAGCTCATGTTATTTTAGGCTCTTAGTTGCTTTGGGAATCATGGACCATATCCAAACTAATTATCATTACCTATATGCAGCTATTTTATGTGAGGGGAAGGGTACAAACTGAGACAAAATCAAGATTCCAAGGGAAGTTTATGTGATGGTTGTTGAATCTCCAGCTAAGATTAGTATTGCCATGTTTGACGTGCTCCAAGAAAGGGGTATGGTAAATTAGATTCAGCTTGCCAGAAAATTCAGTTCCTCCTTGTTTTGGTTATCTTATGGAAGATATTTGTGAAGTAACACGTTTTTGCAAGAGAAACAATCAATCAGCTTTGAGTAAACATAAGACAAATATTCAGGAAAATACATGTTAACTCGTAAATTTGTCTAAAGTTAATTTTCTTTTTTGGATTAGTTATCCTGAAAACTTAAAAAGGTTCACACAAATCTTCTTATGATTGCAATTTAGCTAACTTTATAACTTCAGTAAATAATGCTAACTTCTTCGCTTGTTCCATAACTACGCTGAATAAGCTTGCAATTGTACTCACCGATCGTGAGAGTATACCAAAATCATGTTAAAACCATCAGATTCATGTTACACAAAACACAGGAAGTTATGTGCCTAAAATAATCCCCTTCTTTTTCCTCTTCTGCCCCAAACACACAGAGGCGAGTTATCTTGGAAGAAAAATGCAGGCATGGTACTTATGCTCGTAGTCAAAACCAAGAAGAAAGATAAAAAGAGTTATATGTATGAATTCACAGAGTTACACTTGCTCAATAATCAATCCAAAGCCAATGTCTGTCATTTAGATACCAACTGACATTTTTTTTAATTTCTCCAACATGCCATGCTTTACCCACCAAAAGAATAATTATGAAATAAAGAATTACAAGCATAAAAAAGGGGGGAAAAAACAGAAAAGATTCCTCCCGGACTCCGAGTAGGCTCAGGTAACTAAACGCGACGATGCTTGATGCTCGCCATTCCAAACAGCGGCAACTGCAAATTTCTGCCATATGCTCTGGAGGACCACTAGTTTACAACACATCCAAGTAATTTCACCTTTCTGCACCTAAATAGCTGTGCGAAAATACCTCCCAACACCCACTTAACAGATGATATAAAGAGACATCAACTAAATCGGCCAACTGCAGAAGGAAAGAGAACCCATCTGTTGCAAGATTTTTCCACTTCCATTCACAAATGAATAGCGTAGAAGTAATTTTTGGCCAAGCATTAATTTCGGGCTGCTTAAAAGAGCTCCTCTGAATTAAATTTATTCCATGCTTCCTATTTTCACAGAATACTTACCATTAGTAGACGCCAATGTGACATAACCAACTGAACAGTTATTACAACAGACCACAATGTAAGAGTTGGAAGATAAATTCACTTGTGGTACCAATTAAAATTGGTCAAATACCTTAAGCAAGTCAAACACTTTCTCAGCAACATACTTCTGTTGAAGATTGGCACCCTTTTGTTGGACTTTGTCAGGATGGATGCATAAATTTGCCTTCCTATAAACCTTTTTAACTGCAGCAGCAGTAATTAGATCGGTCAAAGAAACAGGCTGCCAACCACATTCAGGCCAGAGCACCTGGTCATTATATAGACAAATATTAGCATGTAATTTCACTGGAAATTCATAACGCCAACAAAAGAATATCCAAAGAAAAAAGAAAAGACAAGCCACAAGACTTCGTAATGCACAGTAGAAACTTATTAAGTGCCAAAACTTCACATTAACAACTTATATATGTACTTGGGTCAAAAGCAATCTCATCTATTATGCACGTTATAAACTTGAATATTGGTTCCCAAAATTCTTTAGCAATATTCAAATACAATGTTTAATACACCACAATATCAGCATTTCTAACAGAAAAGTACTATTGGAGCAATTGCAGATTTTAAGCACAGAATTATTCTGTTTAAGAACTGCTGTGCAGGTGATATCAAAATCGTGAGAGACAGATACGCACATACTGCAACGTTGATAGCAAAGCGCGTAAGTTTCCCTCTTTCCCTGCAGCCCACCGCCTTATCTCAACATCTAGAGATTCAGCAATCCTCTGAGATCCGACATAGAGCAATATCAGACAAAATGAATCCAGAAATGAACTGTTTCCATGAAAACTCATTAATGGATTTCCAAGCCAGATTAAACACAAGATAAATAATTTCCCAAACATGTGAATACCCTGTTATATGATTTATAGTAGGCTTTTAACAACCATAATTTGCTTCTAACTCTTAATTTTGACATAATTCAAATAAACTTCAGCAAAACAATAACATATTTTGGCGACATATATGTTTATATATTTTTCTTCAGTATAACCAAGGACCTCAAAGCCAAGCTAAAGTTCAACATGGTTCATCTTTGGATCATTTCCCGATAACTAGAGTTGGGCTTTATCAACTTCATAGTGAATTGTCACACAGATGTACATAAAGCAAGGAGCCCAATATAATAGGCTTACATGTCTTTCTGCTTGTTCCCTCTGAGCTTGAAGGTCCCGTTCATTCTTCTCAGCTAACGCCTTTGCCTGGACAAACAAACTCAACAAATTAAAACAAGTGAAATGCCTGTGCAAGTGCTTCACGCTAATCATATGGCACAAAATAAACTATGAACAAAAATATCATCTCAGAACAACTACATACTGCTCGCTCCTGAGTCCTCTGGTGGCGTTCCAACCTGGCTCTACGCCTTTCTTCACTTTCCCCATCAATCTCTTGGAATTCTCCAGATGATGCAGTAGCTGCTGCTAACAAATTCAGACAATTCAAGCAGAGAATTACACAATCATAAACAAAGGTTGAAAGTCAAACTTCATCTACCTCCAAATATTGAGGACAAATCATCAATAACATTGGCAGTTGAAGATGCTTTACGCATGTTAGCTGTAGTTCCAGCAGACGTCCTTTTAGCTACTTCAGCCCCTCCCTTGCCCTGGGTATCAAAGAAAGGATCCTGCAATAAAAGTTCAAAAAATTATCACGCTCCAACTAAACCAAAAGCTGCTGGATGAAACAAATATCTATAGCATTTTGTCCTAACCGAAGTGCTTGCCCGAGGTCTTGGTGCACTGCTTGCTCGAGAACTGAAGAATGATTCAAGATCACTTTCATCTTTTTGTTGGTTTGCCCTAGCTCTTTCTCGAGCCTCCGCTGCAGCTCTTTCTCGTGCCTCTGCTGCAGCTCTTTCCACAGCAGCTCGTTCAGATCTCATACGAGCCTCAGCACTGACCCTTGCAGCTCTCTCTCTTAATTCTGTGTTTGCCCTTTCACGGGCTTCAGCAGCTGCCTTTTCTGCTCTTTCTCTTGCCTCCGCAGCAGCCCTTTCACGTGCTTCAGCTTGCGCTCTCTGAACTGCAGCCCTTTCTGCTCTCTCTCGAGCTTCAGCAGCTGCCTTTTCTACAGCAGCTCTTTCGGCTCTCAAGCGAGCTTCAGCAGCTGCTCTTTCACGTGCCTCTCTAGTGGCCCTTTCTACAGCCTGTCTAGCCTCTCTTGCTCGCTCTCTTTCTCTCTCAAGTCTTTTTTGCTCCCTTTCTTTCTCCTCCCTCTCAATTTCACGCGCTTTCTCCCTCTCTTTCTCAAGCCTCCTCTGTTCTCTCTCTTCTTCCTCCCTTTCCCTATGTTGCCTCTCACGTTCTATTCTCTCTTGCCTCTCTCTTAATTCTCTATTTTGAGCATCTTGTATGTCCCTTTCCAGTGGAATTGCTTCTTTGCTTCTACCAGCCTTTAAATACTCCCTCTCCCTCATTTGCCTGAATTTAGCCTCAGCTTTATCCATAGCCTCCTTCATTGCAGCAGCAGATGCAGCAGCAGCAGAGAAATTGGCTTCAGCATCCTCCCCAGAAGAAGTATCAGGATATTCATTATTGTTGCTGTGGATCCCACCCATCGCAAAATCTTCAAGTTCATCAATTTGAGAGGCTGCTGAACTTCTTCCAGCATTGCTTTGGGCATATGGACTGGAATTTGGGAAGGAAGCATGATCGTTAACTTTCTTCCTCAAATGTGCAGAAGAAAAGGAACCTGTCTCTGAATTTGAGATCCGAGGTGGTCTTGTAGGTGCAGGTCTTGAAGGAGGTGGGGCATTTGTAGGTTGAGTGAAAAGAGGAACTTCAGATACTGTTAGCCATGTATCATCAGATGATTCTAAGATCTCCTCTGGTCCAGAAGATGCAAATATTTCCTCGTGACTCACATTTGCATGTGGTGGATATACAGTTTGACTAGAAGATTTATGAAAGGGATTAGAAGTAGGCATATCAAACACAGATTCATGAAATTCTTGCAAATCTTCATTTGACTTCTTAAATGATTTTCCCTCAGCGTTCTCCACAGGATATTTGTCAACCATTTCCTTAATATTCGGAGAATAATTACCCCCCGTTCTTTGTTCACTCTTTAGAGGGCTCCTATCCTTCCGCCTCTCATTGTTCTTGGGTGAAACTGGAGGTACAGATTTACCAAGTTTATCTAGGGGATCTATCTCATCAAATAATCCCCTTGTTCCAGATAAATTGTCAACTTTTGTGCTTCCAGAGGTACTGAATCTGCTAATTTCTTCCAATGGATCACCGAACAACCCTGAGGAAGAAGGTGAAGGCACAGAAGTTGATTCTAATACTACAAAGGGGTCTTCCATCAAACTGGATGCTGTTTTGGCTGAATTAGAAGATGGTTTTTGGGGTTGAGTAAACTCAGAACCTGACCTGTGGAGGATAGTGTGCCACTTATCAACCCATACTTTTATTTCAAACAAGAAATTAACTATTCTGCAATCATTCCAAGCATCTTAAACTAAATGAACAGGAAATAAATTGCACAAATGAACTAGTACAATGCATGAAAAGCCTCTCAAGACTACAATTAAAAGGAATACCCTCTTGCATTAGTAACTAGATGAATACTAATGTCCTTACTTTATTTTGTCAAGTGCAGTGTGTCAAGGCTCAGGTGTTACAATTTACAAAATAGGATCATGGAAATTTAGAGTGAGAGGCATGGAAAACTCCAACTCAGAAGAAAGTACAAAAAGGATAAAACAATGAACTTATCACAGTATTTCATACTAAAATTACGCAAGCACAAGTCCAGACAGCGATTTGAGTAGTCACTCCATTTGACAAGACATACTTTTGTCATGGTAAATTCTCTGTTGAGACATTATACACAAATTTCAAATTCAGGTTACGAAACAAAAATATCTAAAAAGTTCAAATATATCTAAACAAGATAACTAAACAACATTTTCGCAAGCAAATGCCTAGATGCAATCTCGATGACATGTTAAGATGAGGTACTTAATTTACTGATCTAACAGGATCAACAACAAATCGCATGCCGATTAATAACATCGTCGGCACTGTTTGCCGATCAATACCTTTTTAAATTGGGAGAAGTACTGTGACCAAATCCAGAGAGCAGATCATCAAAAGCAGGCGAATCTTTATGTACTTTTGCATTCTCTCTCGTTGATTCCTTCTGACCTTTACCTAAATTTCCTAGCAGATCATCAAACGGCGTAGAACTGTTTAGCGACTTATGCTTAGGCGAAGAAGATTTCCCGATTGAAGCAAAAACATCGTCAACCTTCACCGACGAAGCATCACTGAAAGACGCGGTCTTAATCCCTGGCAACCCGTCAAAAATATCGTCATCGTAGACCGGCTTATCATAAACCGGCAAAGACGACGACTTTGCATTCTGGTCCTTGAATATAGAATCGTAATTGAAAGCCGTAGACGAAGCAGAAGAAGTCGTGGTGGCCGTGTCCCCCCTAACTCCGCCGCCACCTCCGCGAGAATCAGAGAACTTGGGCGGTCCACCGAAGACGTCGTTGAAGAGGAGGTCATCGGCGCCGCGGTCGTGATCGTCGAATACGGGACTGGAGGACGATTGGTGGGTGGATCCGCCCCCACCCCGCGGCGGAGCCATGGGAGCGGATTTGCCTTGGGGCTTGTAGCCGAAATCACGTGCCAGGAGACCTGGAAAATCGTCCATGGATTAGGCAGCTGCGTTGTTCCGGATCTGTGCTCTCTTTTCCGATGAGGGGTGTTTTGGTGAATTTGTGGCTTTTTAGATCTAATTGTGGACAGGTTGTGTAGAAATGATAGGGAGAATCATGGAGAGAGAATAGGGGAGGAAGGAAGACGAAGAGGTGAATGTTTAAAAAGAAAAGGCACTGCTACTCCGTCTTGGAGAGTGATTGGTCCATTATAAGGAAAATATGTTGATTTTTTGTTTTTAAAAAGATAAAATAATAAAATTAGAGGATTAGTGTAAGCGTGCTTTCTTCTTCTTTTCTGTCTATTTTCAACTTATTTGAAGAGCAAAGTGATATTGGTTATTATTATTTAAGGGAAATGATTTCACAACAAAATTGGAAGGTTTAATATCTAAATCTTACCGAATAAAGAGATGGGGCAATGATTGTCTTTAACAAAGCATTCAACCCTAGTTCATTTCACCTTCTCTTGTTTCATTCCCTTTATTCTTTTTTTTTTTTTTTTGGAGGCAAAACAAATTCATTAAAAACAAGAAAATCAAACCAGAAGAAGCACCTAAACCTAAAGCCAACAGGCTTTACCCTATAACACCCGAACCTAGAGCCTCTTTTGAATTGATAACAAGCGACGGACAGTCATGAAAAAGAACAGAAACAATACTGCTTGGGATAGAATCCCACTCAAACCGGTTTGCATGTAGTAAAGCCACCCTTGCTAGCATATGAGCAGCCTTATTAGCATTCTGTGAGGTCCAATGGAAGGACAAATAATGGAAGTTGTTCTTAAAAGAGAGACATTCAGCCAACACAGTACCAACCTCTAACAGATTATTAGAAGAGTTATTAATATGATTAATAGATTCTAAACAATCTGACTCAATGATAATCTTATCCAGACCTTGATCCTTAAGCCAAGCTAGAGCTTCTTTGATGGAAATTGCTTCAACAAGATAAGCATCCACACAACCAGGAATGTGACCCGAAAGAGCCTTTACAAATCGACCATGATCGTCCCTGAGGGCAACCCCAAAACCCGATCTATTTTCTCCTATCGAGACCGAAGCATCAACATTACATTTCAACCATCCCTCATCAGGCTTACACCAAGAATGACAACGAGAAGGGGTGTTACCGTTAAATTGTATCCGACCAAAAGCACAGGTTGCCTCTTTCCAATTCGCAAGAAACTCATCAGCAAAAGATATAATAACAGTCGGATGAGTATCCTTCTGCTCCCAACACAACAAATTTCGATGGAACCAAAGGCTCCAACAAATCACATAAATCCGATGGCCCAAAGCAGAATTCTTACCAAGTAACACCGAACAGATACAACTTTTAATGTCATCACCCTGTATAGTGATACCTGCAATATTCCACACTCGTCGAGCGAAGGGGCAAGTGAGCAGCACATGGTCCATAGATTCAAGCAAACCGCATCTGTTACAAGAAGCATCAAGGGAGACACCCCTAGCTAGTAGTCTCTGCTTGCAAGGCACAAAGTCACGCAATAACCTCCAGAGGAAATCCTTAACTTTCTGGGGAAGTTGGGCATTCTAGAGAGAATTCCAGTGGCCATCAATCAAATAAGAAGAAATAGACGAAAACTGACCAGTATCAATCCTATACCCCGATTTGACACTATACAAACCATCCCTAGTAAAATGCCAGCAGAAATGATCAGAAGGCAAAGACGGTGAAATGGGGATTTTGAAAACTTGCAGAGTATCAGCCGGAGTTAAAATGCCATTGACAAAAGAATATTCCCATCTCGATTTATCCGAATTGAAAAGATCACTAACCTTCATATTCTCCATACCGGTCAACGGATCAGAACGCACAAAGAAGCCCTCGTCGCAATTCAACTAGGGATCGTTAAAAACCGAGATTGAATTTCCATCTCCCACCCTCCAACGCGCTCCTTTACCCAGCAAATGTTAAGCCGAGAAAATGCTCCTCCAAATAAAACTAGGGTTTCGACCTTCTCTAGCATGAAGAAAATTATAGTCCGGGAAATACCTTGCTTTAAACAGCTTGCTCGGTAGCGAAGTCGGGTGAGACAAGAATCGCCAACCCTGCTTACAAAGCATCGCAAGATTAAAACAGTGTAAATCACGAAAGCCCATACCGTCCATCTTCTTTGGAGTGCATAGCCTTTCCCATTTGGCCCAGTGAAGTTTAGATCGATTGCCTGAGGAAGACCCCCACCAATAAGAATTCATCATATTGTGTAAGTCATCACAAATACCTTTAGGAAGAAGGAAGACACTCATACAGAACGTAGGGAGAGCTTGAGCGATAGTCTTGAGGACAATCTCCTTACCCGGCTTAGAAAGCAGACGGTTTTTCCAGTTGTGGATACGTTTACTGAGCCAATCCTTCAGAAAAGCAAAAATTTGTTTTTTATTTCCAATTAGAGAATGGAGGCCCAAATACTGTCCATGATCAATTGGATTCGAAACCCCCAAAATCAAAGTCGCATTCTGCTTCACCTCCTCCTTCGTATTAGAGCTAAACATAACCCCCGATTTTTGATAATTAATCGCTTGACTCGACGCTCTCTCATACGTGGCGAGAATCCGCTTAGTGTTACGACACTCCGTCGACGAGGCTTTAAAGAAAAAGAAGCTGTCATCAGCAAAAAACAGATGCGAAACACTGGGCGCTCCTCTGCAAATGGTGATACCGTGTATATCACCTCGAGCCTCAGCCGTCTGCAGGAAAGTCGATTGAAGTGAATCACACGTTAATACAATGATAATCAAATACACAAGAAGGGGGGGTTGAATTGTGATAACTTTTTCG
>JAOTBA010000009.1:7104736-7116198 GCA_025629845.1 Erythroxylum squamatum | reverse complement strand
CTTAACTAATTCTAGATATTTTATTATTATCAAAACATAAAGGGATTTAATTTGTCAACCACCATTGGTCCAACACAATTTATCGAACCCATTTGATTATTGTTGATTAGTGGAAGTTTTGGTATCGTTTATTAACAGTCCCATGGTTTTTTCCCACATTGGGGTTTTCCATGTAAATCCTTGTGTTCTTGGTGTTGTTTAGGCTTATTATATTTACATTATACTACTATGATTTTGGTTGGTATCAGTTTCCCACCTAACTACATAATTTGGGAAAGGTTGTAGTTTGTTTTCGCTTATTGTTTGTGTAATTAGGTCCCCTTCCCCAACAACATAGTAGTATCAAAGCCAGGTTAGGGCTTGTGTGGTTTTGTGTCTGTTAAGATGGAAGATAAAAGTGGCATCCACTGAATGATTTATTTGAATTCCATAAACTACTCTGTGTGGAAAACTAAAATGGAAGACATCCTTTATTATTTGTATGCGCCCATTTTCAAGAAAGAGATACCAACTAGAGTCGTAGAGAGTGATTGGAAAATTTTAAATAAAAAAATGGTTGGAACAATTAGACAATTTGTTGATATGGGTGTCCTCTAACATGTTGTCAATGAAACGAATGCCTACGATTTGTGGATGAAACTTGAGGCTATGTTTGAGAGGAAGAATGCCTTGAGTAAATCGTCATTGATGAGAAAACTTGGAAAGTTGGAGTATAAAGATGGTGATAGCATAGTAGTACATTTGCATGAATTTCAAAGCTTGGAAAATCAATTGTTTGTCATGAAAATATCTCTTAATGATGAGTTGCAGGCACTTTTACTATTTTGCTCATTGCCGAAAAGTTAGGACGTTGTTGTTGTGTCACTTAGCAACTCAGCTTTATAGAGCAAGTTGACAATGGAGATTGTCAAAGCTAGTATGCTAAATAAGGAGGCAAGAAGGAAAGAGATGGGTAACTTCCACCAATCAGAGGCTAATTTAGTCCAAGAGTCTAGTAGGGCTAAAAGTAAGAGTAGAAAGCCCCATAACAGAGAAAAGTCTAGGGGGAGATCAAAGTCCAAAAGCAAGATCATTTGCCATTATTGTGATAAGCTCGACCACATCCAAAGATATTGCAAAAAAAGAAAAAGTGATTTGGCTAAGAAAAAAAGAGAAAAGGGTGAAAAATTCGAGCATTAACAAGAAGAGAAAGATACCATCACAATTTCTACCAATGAGGAAGACTTATTCTTTATTGGTGATTAAGTTTGTTTGAACCTTGCTTATGATGATTGCACTTGGGGTGATTGATTCAGGTGCCTTATATCATCTTACTTCATACTGGGAAATACTTCTCGTCCTACACTGGTGGAGATCATGGCTATGTGAGGATGAGATGTTAGCCCCAGAATTTTTTTTATGTTATTAAGCATGATTGGAGTAAATTGAAGTCTTAAAGAATTAAATTAAGTTGTCATTAATTAGCATATGATATTAATTGAGGTAGATAGCATGAATTAAAAAGGAATTAATGAGTTAGGTAGTATGAGTAAAGTGTATTTAATGTGTTAGTTGGACTTGAATAAGAAGTCTATGGGCTTATGGGCTTAAGTTATGTGAGGGGAAGTAAAAGAAGGAAAGGGAGAGTAAGTTGGGCCATTGGGCCTTGGGCTTAAGTGACTTAGTTAAGGTATAAGAAGAGAAGAAATAAGTTGATTGGGTGAAAGAAGAAGAGAAGAAACGAAATTGAAGAGTGAGAGGGAGAGAGAGGGTCGTGAGAAAGAAGGAAGAAGAAGAAAAAGAAGAAGCTTGCTAGGGTTTGATTTTCCAAGAGTTTAAGAAGTTGTTTGAAGAAAGATCAAGAAGAAAAAGAGTGGAGGAAGGTCTAAGCTTCATCTTGATACAAGAAACTTCTAGTTTGAGCAAAGATTCAAGGTAAGCCATGAGTTTAAGGTTTAGCTTTTGTTTGGGTTTTGAGTTAGAAAGCTTAGAAATAGGATGGGTTTAGTGATTCTTAGATCAATTTCATGTAAGAGGTCATGTAGGTTTTCAATCGGAGTTATATTGAATTGGAAATTTTGTGTTGTTTGAAGAATTCCAAGAAGGGCAAGAGGGGCAAGAGGAGAGACCAAGTTGAACAAGAAATAAGCAAGAATTAAGGTGGGTTACATATTTATCTTTATGTTGATAAGTATTAAATGCTATTTGGCTAAGATAATAAATGATTTCTAACTACTTATAAGGTGAGCATTGATTGTTGTTGCTTTATGATGATAGTTATGAGTTATGTGGAAATAATAGTAATAAATGCTATTTGTTTGAAATTGCTATGAAGGTTGAGTTGATTTGTGTTATGTAAGAATGATAGTCGCATATGCTATTGGTTGAAATTGTATGACGGTTACGTGGATTGGGTTAAATGAACATGATGTTAACATGAATTATGCATGAAAACCTAGTTTCCAAGAATCTGTAGATTGGGCAAGAAAAGCTCAATTTTATGCATGAATTCCATGTTATGTGGGTAAGGTACAGTCCCCAAGAAATGTCACGTGCACGTCGACCATGATAAGGCTTCGCCCGCCTGCCCGATTGTGGCAAGGATGTTCCTTTCAGGACTCCTCAAGAATTTGCCTACATAAGATCATTTACTGAGATTATGTAGTGCCATGAATTTGGACTTACCGAGCCAATTATGATGTGTTTTGTGCTTACTTGTATGAATAAGAATGAAAATGCATGATTGTTGTAATTAGTGAAAAAGCTTGATTGATGATTGATAATTGATGCATGAACTAAAGTTGTTCTGAGAAATTGCTTGCAGCATAAGTAATGTAATGAACTTTACTTATGTCCATAAATATAAATGTGTTACCCACGGGCGTAAGCTCACCCCCTCCCATCTCCAGGTGAAGAGCAGGGTCCCGAAGATTGAGCTTAAGGCATTACTCCAAGATCATGTTGATTTTGTATTTCAAGTGAATTTTGTTGTAAACAATGCTTTAGGATGCATTTTAAGAAAGACAGTTGTTTATAAGTTATATTTTGGCTCATATTGTACGAAGCTTAAAATGCCCTTTAAAGCATTGTAAAACATTGGATTTGATGTAAATGAAATGTATTTGAATTATGACTTTTCAAGTTTGCATTGCATTGTTGAGATTCATATGGGTAGGAATGTATGATGATTGCAAGTGAAGATGTTGTTTAGGTTTGTGATTGATAATGTTTGGCATAAGTGCTTTGGTTGTGAGAGATTGATAGGTAATTGGAGTTGGGGATTGAATTTAGGTAAGATGACCTTGGTGGTTAACTCGAGAATGAAGTGTTATGATAATTAAAAGAAGGATTTAGGAAAAATAAAAGTGTTGATAGTGTTTGATTGAAGTTAAGGAGGCTTTGAAGAGGCATGGGAATAATGGAAATTCCCATGTCCGTTAAACGGACATGCCAGTCCGTTTAACGGACAGCCTCGGGTGAAATAGTACCCCTTGGCTGCCTCCTGTCCGTCAAACGGACACGACTGTCCGTTTAACGGACAGCCTCGGGTGAAATAGTACCCAATTGTCACTTCATGTCCGTTAGACGGACACTCATGTCCGTTTAACGGACAGGTTCGGGAGAAAAAGAGTGCTGGCCGGATCGTGTCCGTCAAACGGACACGCCTGTCCGTTTAACGGACAGCCTCGCGTGGAATAGTGTCAAATGTCCAGCGTCTGTCCGTTAAGCGGACACGCATGTCCGTTTAACGGACACGCTCGGGAAAAATGGTATCCGAGTTCAGTTCATGTCCGTTTAACGGACATGTGTTGGAAAGCTAATTTTTTTGGGATGTTTCAAAAGCAGTCAGGGTTTGAGTTGTAGTCAGTGTAGGCTCACCACCAATGTGAGTTAGCAGCAAGTATCAGGTTCAGGTTTCAGCAAGGCTCGTGTCTCGGGCATGGGCCTCCGCAGGGCTCGTGTGCCGGGACCGTCGGGCGCCGGAAGCGGGGTCCAACAATGAAAGGGTAAAATAAATGAGTAAAATGATATATGCATAATTCAAGACAACTTCAAGGAAATTCAAGTAAACACCTTAAGAGGTAATAAGTAATTGTAATATTTCTTGTTAACTTATCTATATTTAATAAATTAGGGATTTAATTATTACATAAACATTTATATGCATATTGTATATGCTTTTTCATAATCAAGAGAAAATTTAGGAAGGATTCAAAGAAAAGCCTTTTGATCATCCAAAAAATTTTTCAGAAAATTTTTAAATTAATTTATTTTTAAAGAAAAGAGTTTTTAATATTTGAAAGAACTTTTAAGGTTAAAATATTAAGTTTAGATGGCTTAGTATATGAATATGTACTGTTTGACACTGTAAATAGGCTAGAGTATTCGCTGTTTGAACATTGTACTTCAGTTACATTGTTCACCGACTGAAGAACTATTCACCAACTAGCCAATGTTCAGTTTGAAAAGTTATTGAGAGCAGATTTCCTATTTAGTTAAGGGCCCAACTAGTCAATGTTCTAATTAGTGGTTATTCGACTAGCTAAAAGTAGTTAACCAACTATTCAAAAGTGCCAAAAACTATCATTATAATGCTTAGTTCGTGTATTTGAAATAAACAAACCATAATTAAGTTGTGAGAATAAACTTTTAGCATAATGTAGAGTTGTTAAGAACCTTGAGAGTAGAAAGTGTAAATGTGTATAATATGAAATATATTGAGCCTTTTTCTAATTAATGTGAGCAAGAGAGGAAGTTTTTTAGTTGTATGGTTATACAATTGTTGTAATTGTGAAAATTGCTTTAAGAAAACTTTGTGAGTGTTCCTTTTGACCTTGAACAAGACTTATAAAAAGGTTCCTCTTTACTAGTGATAAAGAAATATTGTATAAAGGATTTCTCTTCAACTATTGAAGGAAGAAGATAGTGAATTTTCAAACCAAGCTTTGGAAGTGAACATACGCTAAGGTTTATTTGACTAAACCATTATAAATTTATTTTAACTCTCTTTTCTTGTTTCCTTTTGATCTTGTTGTTATCATTGACATTTTTTTGTGTCCTCAAACATAGATGGGACTGGATGTCGAATAATTATTTAAACGAAGTCACCAATTTATCTTATTAAGGAAAAGTAACGAAAAACCTAAATAAAAGACAATAAAAAGAAAAAGGACCACAATAAAAAAATGAGTTCGAGATCTGATTATAAAATAGGAAAGGTGTTAGGCGTCCTATTTTACTCACCTAAGTAATTACTAAGATTTGAAACAAGTTTTGAAATTTTGGAGGTTTTTAAGGGAAATGAATTTAATGTGAAGAAAATAAAAGCAGACTAATATAAGAAAATAAAGCTTGTATTAAAATGTCTAAAATTTATAACTTTACATAGGTTTAAAAAGAAAGACCTATAATGATGTCTAGGAATTAAAGTTAAGTTTAAAACATGAATGAATACGTATGAGTTTGTTGTTTTACCGATGACTTTAAAAATAAAACTTATGAAGTTGTCTAAATTTTGTCATATAGCTTTGAAAGCAAACAAATTTGTAATTTGATTATAGAAGGGTATATTTTGATTTGTATGAAAGCCTAAACACAATGATGATGAAATAAGTAAAGAAAAGCTCTTAATGAAATGAAAACTGCAAAATTATTTTTTAAAACAAATACTAAAAAAGGACTATATTTTATAAAGGGTTTGGTGAATTAAGCTTTTAAAAACTAAATGAATAAGTTTAATTAGTTAGGCCAAAAGCTTTTTAGGTTTTGAATCTTTTAGACAAAAAAAAAGAGAGATATGAAACTAAATGTTTATTGTTTAAAAAGAGATGAAGTTCAAAACTAAAAATTTCAAAATGCTTAAACTTAATTTGCTAATAAGCCCTAAGTTGAAACAAAGAAGAAAAAAAAGCGAAATTCCTAATAATCAAAATTAAACAAAAAGGAAAGAAATTAATTGTAATGGGCTTAACTTCTATTTCTAATTCTTATTTATTAAGTGAAAATGAATTCAAAAATATAATATTGGACTTTGAAAATAGAAATTAAACTTATGAAAATAGAGATTAGGTTCTTAAGAAAAGAACTTGAGCATTTAAAAAGAGAATTTTTTTAATTATGAAATTTATTAACTTCTTTTTCTCTTAACTCATGCCTTTTGTAGGTCATGTATTCATATAAGGAAGTAACAAGAAAAAAATTTATATTTTTAAATTTATTTTAGAGCTTGGGCCTAAACATGAGGCATATCATATAAAAGGTTGAGCCTAATTTAATTTTAAAAGTTGCTAATTTATATTACACTTATTCAAACCAAAGCCTAAATGAATATTTCCTAAGCATTTTTAATAACAATAGGTGATTTATTAATTAAGAAATAAAAGAAACAAATTTAAGTATAATTACAAATACAAAATAAGGAGCACATAAAAAGGGCCTTAAGCGTAAATCTTCTTGATGTCTAATTAGGCCTGAACCAAAATTGATCCAATTATATACAACAATTTTTGCTTCTTGCTATTGCATTTCTTGTTTTTATTGCTTAATGATTGTTGATTTTTCCCTCCTAGTCCACCTATTAAGTGTTTAAAAGGGAAAAACCACATTATGATTTCATGAAATAAAGAGACAATACAAAAATAGCTTTTAAAAGTGACATATGCATATTCAGTGTCCCTTACAAATTACTTTGGACTATAAACATGATCAAACAAATTGATAGGCAACAACCTGTAACAATTTCATAAAATGGTCATATAACAAAATAATCAATGTTTCTTAAAAAGTCTAATTAAAATTTTTTAAAATTATAAACAATTTGTAATTGGGAGCATTGAAACTCAACCCTTTCACATGGCCTCAAATACACTTTCTAATAATTAACCAAACCCTCTCTTGTTGAGGTTTATGAATACTAAATATATAAATCAATAACTACCAAATGGATCCTTAACAGCATAATGATATAGACCAAATACTTACATAAAGGTTAAAAACATCAATTTTGTTAATGAAACACATCACATAGACTCCTAATGTAATAAATATAAGAAAAATAGTGGCATCAAAAAGTAAATGCACATTGGACTTGAAATTTCATTTCCCCAAGTAAGATTCAATATTAAAATAGAATTCCATAATATATTTGAGTTCAAATTAAAAGGAAGGAGAAAATTAATATGACAAATTGTGGTCTATGATTGGAACTAAACAAAATCTATAGCCACATAACTAAAACTAATAGATAGAAGTGATATGGCATGAAAAAAAGGTTAAATTTAGTAAGCTTGAATGTTATCAGTACATTTTAAGAGTGTTCTACAAACAAATATTTAATGGAAGCTTTCAACACATAAACAAAATAAAGACTATGATAAAACAAAAGGAGCATATAAGGAAAATGCATACAAGATTAAAATGAAATAAATGGACCAAATGAGGTTCCAAATAGTAGTTTTGATAATAAGAAAATATGTTGCTGCTAATATTTTTTTATATCTTTGTTGATATTAGTAAGTTAATATATGAAATATCATACCTCTAACAAGAAGGATGCCATGTTTCATATACTCTAGCAAGCTTTTATTTGTACTTACTAGATTTGGAAGTTCAATGTTATCATAGTTAAGTTCCATATAAGGATAAAGTTAGCAAAAAATCTAATTTTAGTCTAAGAAACTAAAGGATAAAGAAAATAAGAAAACTAGAGCTCATGTCTAACTTAAGAGAGCTTTAAGTGAATTTAAGTGAAGAATTAAGAACAAAGAGGAATCAATCATATCAATATTTAAGCAAATAATTGCAATCCTTTTTATAACCTTATCTTGTTCATTTTTAAATGAATTACTGACTCAATCATTGCATCATCATTTACACTTAGAGCATATTTCATATGCTTTGTCATAATTAAGAGAAAAATGGGGTAGGTTTTAAAGAAAATCCTTTTGATATATCAAAATATTTTTAGAGAACTTTAAAATGGTTTTTGGATCAAGTGTTTTTTTTCAAATGAATATGTTTTGATATTTGAAAGAATTTGAAAATTTTAAAAAACTTGTTTAAGAAACTTTAGTCAACTAATGCAATGCTTTGGGTGACCACTATTACGATTTTGGATAAACTAAATAATAAGTGTATCAGTGTGACTGAACAATGTCTTTTGATAACATATACTATGAGTTTGTGACTATATTTGTAAAACCATAAACTTTTCCTTTCACGTGTTTATAAAATTTCATTTCGTGTGAATGATGTTTTCAGGTGAGTGTAAATTTTATTTTCACTAAAAGGTGAATTAGGGACTCGACCTTGAATGATTTGACAATACTTGAGACAAGTATTAAAGTCAAATGATAGTCAAAAAATATTGGAGTTGACAGTTATGGAAATGGACCAAAAATAAATTCGATCGGATGGATTTATGATAGAACAAGACTGACTATGTTTTAAATTATCGTGGAGTAAATTGGAAGCAATTTCAGGCTGAAACATAAGGACATAAACCAAGTAAAACAAGAGTGAGAGAATCAGCCATAGTTAAGGATACATAAAGTAAATTTATCCAATTTATATGTTGAAGTGTTTAGGTGTAACATGTTAATAAGTGGCCAAGAAACTTTTACCAAAACTGGACAGATTTTTCTTAAGTCACTTAATTATTTTGGACAAGAAATAATACATGTACATGTGAATGAACCTTAAGTGGCATCTATCACGTACATGAAGTTCTCATTATTTTGGAATAAGAATGCATGAAAACCTCATGCTACCACGTTCATGAAGGAGTATATATGAGGGACATAAAATTCATTACATGTGAGACCAATAGATAGTGTGGACGTGTGTCATTTTGGTGAGACAAAATCAAAACAACTTGTTTTATGTAGGAGAAAAGAATTGTCATGGATGATGTAAAGAGTTAATGGATTAATTAAACAGAGATGGTAAGAGCTAAAATAATGGGCAGTTGCTGGAAACCAACCAAGCAATGTGTTGGAAAACTCTCTTCAACGTGTAACTTGTACAAAGATGATGAAGGAGTTACTCAACCTTCATTCCACTAATGTTTTACTACTCCTTTGGACCAGAATTGATGATGAATAATTGCAGCTGCTCCCTTCATGCCTAGATCTTCCAAGTTATTGCCTCTAGGAAATAATTCACCTTCCAACCATGGGAAACATCTTCATCAATGCCAACTACATACAGGGAAAAGATGGATAACACATTACCACCTAATTATGGTATGCTAAATCACTCTTGTCCATCCTCTTTAGCTAGTCACGTGAGTGCTTAAGCTGGTTACATGAATTCCCTTGCTAATTGTGTGAATGTTTGAGCTAATTCCATAGTTAAATGAAGAGCAAAATGGCATGGTAAATGGAGAGAAAAATATAATGCATATCCATATCTTATGTATGTTGTTCAACGGTTGTTAATTGGCAGTAAGTAGATACTATATATGTGGCCCAGTGGCTGTTCAATGGCAGCATGTATGTTGTACATAATTTAATGGTTCAATGAAAGGAAGACAATATGTATACACTATGTACATTATTTAAATGGAAAGAATACAACATGTATAAATTATGGACGTTGTTCAATGGTTGAATGAAAAGAAAATAGAATATGATTCTTACTAAATGCTAAGATTTTGGGTAAGTCGTTTTTCATAAAATTTGTAGAACAAGGTGATAAGTTATGGATGTACTTAGCATGTTTTAGGAACCCTTTAGGGGTTTCCCTCATAGTTGAGTAAGACAATAAAGTTTTCTCGTCACCGTAGACTCATGACTAGTAAAGGAAAAGCACCGAACACGTAAGGGTGGTTAATGATAAATGATAAATTGTGAGTGTATCTTTGAATTGATTATGTAAAGATGGTTTTTACCTTACTATGAAAAGTATGTTTATGAATAATTTCATTGGTGTTACTACTTGAATTGAAAAGTCAATCTTCATGAGATTTACATATGCTTGGATTGAGCATTGAATTAAGATTTGGATGCATTTGGAAGCCAATAAGATGTACTAATGCTTTGAGTTGGCATTGAATTGAAATTTGCATATGCTTTAAATTGGCATGGAAATGGATTTTGAATATGAATTGAATTGGTATTGAAATGAGGCGCACACATGTATTAATTGTGGTTTAGCCTATGGTATGCCGTTAGGTCTTTATACATACAATTATATCGATTAAAGTACGTCTTAATGTGCATGGAAATGTTTAAGTGGTGTCTGTCACTAACATGGATGGTGATGTGTCTGTCAGTATGTCCTGTAAGTCACCCTCTATATGTATGGAGTATATATTTTGCTAACACTGTTATGAGTAAGTGATGCAAAACAAGCTCCGTAACCATTGATTTATATGTAGTGTTAGCACCGTTATGGGTAAGCGATATAGAACTAGCTTCATAACAATCAATATATAGAGGTTAACCAGGTACGGGTAAGTGATGCAGAACTAGGTCCGTGGCCTTACACCTAAGAGTATCAGATGGCAAAGAAAATTAGTGATGAGCTATATTTTAAAAAGAAAGTTCATGAAAGTATTGATTGCCTTCATTGTGTTACTTTACAAAAAAAGAGGAACTTGATCTCAAAAAAATATGTATGTTTTTTTTTACACGTACATTGATCTTATGAAAAGAAAAGAATATGTTTTATAAGAGCATTAGTTATTACTTGAAAAGAAAATAAATTTTTTTTATAGAGGTTAATATTTGTATACATGTTGTTAATGGAAACCAATAAAACTCATTGAGCTCATTTACCTCACACTCTATTTTATATTTTTAAATAAAACCTCCTAAGTGCACGCTTAGAGGCTTCAGTAGTAGGGACTCCACCTCGCGAGTAGTCAACTTCGTCACATGCTGTTGTGTACGCATTTTGGCCTTGTACATATTTTTTAGAACTATTGCATATCCTTAAACATGTTTTATAATGTACATTTGTGTAAAGAATAGATGTGTATAAAGGTTTTTAAATGAAATGTATGATTTTGTTTTAGCTTTTCAAAGTTTATTGATGTAACTATTTGAGATTGCATGTGAGTAGATTTGAAGCCCACAATTTGTAGTTGAGAAATTGATTTGATAATATAAATGTTTTGAACTTTTACAAGGACTTTGAAATTTTTGTGATGTCAAAATATAGCCATTGTGCTGCCGAATTTTTTAATAAACTGAAAAACAAAACTCCATTATTTACGTTTCTTATTGTTAAGTTGAAGCTTTTCCTTAACAAGGGAAATAGGCTTAGCTTCATTGGAACTTCCTAGCCAACTCCGATATCGACTAAAGAGCCACCACAGAGTGCCAGACAGGTCATCTAGTCATTGTAGGATAGGGCATATCAATATTGATCAATCAATATTTTAGAATAGTTGACTAATGCTGTTGGAACCCATTACCGGATGTCCAACCTCTTACGAAAAACCAAACTAAACCAGAGCATTTCTACTCTTGCTCTGATAC
>JAOTBA010000009.1:7078128-7095106 GCA_025629845.1 Erythroxylum squamatum | reverse complement strand
TAATGACAAAACTTAGTGATAAAAGAAAAGTTGTCACTATTAATATATTAATAGTGACAACTTAATTGTGAAAGATAAAAAATTGTCACAATTACTATTGTATTAGTGACAAAAAAATAAATTATCACAGTAAATCCAAACAATAGTGCCAATCAATTGTCTTGTCACAAAAAACCTCGTATTTGTGACGAAACAATAGTTAGTCACAAAAAATTTGTCACTAAATGTCTTAACTCTTATAGTGACATCATGGCTTATGACTCCCGTATGCGATATATTTCATTCAATTCTTTTAATATAGACATTCTAAAGGAAGTGCAACTATAATTCTATAATGGAAGGCTTAGAGCAACAAGTTTCAATCCTATGGAGACTGAGTACTATTATCTAACTGATAATTATGCTGATGTTGATAATTCATATTTAAAATTAAAACAAAAAATTAAAGACAAATCAACATAATTAAGAAAACTAACATATCAAAAGAGTGAAAAATTAACCAACAAAACAATGGTACATGTAATTCAAATCCCGAGGACTTCTTATGTAATAATGATTTCACAAATCAATTTATTCTAAAGTTTATTGGACCATGAAAATTCCTAAATTATGATAATATATTTCTCAAGAATATTAACACCTAATTCTAAATTGATTAATTGAAATATCTTTATAATTAAAATCCCTATAATTGCATTAATAGATTTATGAATTTCACAATTAAGTTTGACCCTAATCTGGAGGATTTGTCAACTTATCTTTAGGTTTTCACGTAACTCCTTTCAATTACGCTAGATCTATCATACATTGGATTTTTTAATCTCAATTTCATGATATCACACATGAAATAATATGTCAGTAATATTCATTCAAGAATAATATGAACAGATAATTGAATCTTAATGAAAGCAAAAAATAATTAAAACAAAATAAAGTTATTATAAATTCCATCCAAGGGTTTATTTATTTCATATACCAAAAGGTATTTATCTTATGATAATAAAAAATAAAACGTCAGAACTAAAGAAATAGTTAGAAATCTATGAAAATGTGATTGGAATTCTTAGAATCTCTAAAAACTTCACTTTAGATTGATGAAAGTATGCTCCAAAGGGATTCATTAGTTATTTCTCCTTCTTCTCATTCATTATAGGTTTTTCCTCTTGTAGTTTTTGCTTCTTTTCATTTTCCTATAACTCAATCTTATCTTTTAAATTTTGATATTTGTATACCATGACATATACGAGCATCAACATGGGTGTGTTAATGACCATGCTAGTTAAATGGACATGTGAAAGCTAACATGTGCACAAACACAATCGTGTACTGTCATTATGGACTCATTGCTATTCAACATTGCATGTACCATAAGAAATATTCAATATGCTTCTAACTCTCCTACATGGCCATGTACACTATCCTGCACTCCGTAACTCAATCAAAATAGCTCCAAATTGTTCCAAACTTGACTAAATCCATTCTTTTATGCTCTAATTAAGTGAATTAAACCTAAAAATAAAATATAAACAACTTATGTACAAAAATAAATAAAAATACTTGGATAAACATGCAAATTACATTAAATATGGGACCAAAAGTATATCACTACCTATCAACTTCCCCACACTTAAGCATTTTCTTAAATAATTCCAATTCATCAACTCTTCTTGATATCTGTCTTTTCTTCATCTCAACCTATCTATTAAAACTTCAAATGTCAGATCTTAAGAATCAATAATCAGTGAACAAATTTTCACAAGCCAGCATTGCAAATTATATTTTGATAATTCTTCAAAAATCAAATGTCATAGGATCTAACACTCACACAAAAGATTCACTCAATTTGCTCATATTATCTAGGGCAAAATCAATGAAACTATCAAATCAATACATAAAAGGTATCTTAACCATAAGTTTGTGAATATATATCACATCTTCGCCATTAAAAATTAAACTAGAGGAAGAAATCAAAAGGTCTTTACATAAAGGTGTAATGAGGTTTAGGTAAGGTATGGTAAAAGGTGGATTTTGAGTTGATCTATATAAAGGAAACTACATAAACAAGATCACGCAAAAATTTGATTCAACTGACTCATATCTTCCAATAGAATGTAAATAAGGTATAAAACACATCAAGTATCTTCTCTTTCTCCTTTCCATAGTTTCAACACTTTAAAAACACATTTTTTTTAAATCTTAATGTTTGTAAGGAGAATATAAGAAACATTGATAACTAATAAATAAGAAGATATAACCTCAAATATATAAGCTAACACTTTTCCTCATTCTTGATACTTCTTTATCCAGTTAAGTTCTGATATAATTGAGTAAATACACTCCTTTAAGGTATAAAAATATTAAGCTAACAACAAAAATGGTAGTCGACTTGTCACATGGCTAGCAAAATCCAAAGAAGAGGCTAAGGCTCAAAATTGGTTAAACTTAAGGGATAAAATTAAAGTATGATTAAAGAAAAGGGCTAAATGAATGTGTAATATAGGTGCCTTTTTCATCTTAATGCCTCTAATTTAAAGATGTGATCTCAATATGTATATCAAAAGTAAATTCTAGAATCATCCAATTATGCATGATACACAACAAAGGAAAATAGAGCTAATATAATGATAATAATAATTAAGCTTAAAACCTCACAATTTAAGCTCATACGTGAAATTCTTAGCAATTTCATCCAAATCAATAATCAAAACATTCATTTATAATTAAACAATTCATAATAGTTCATAATGCTTGAAGATAGGAATCAACAAATCAAAGATATTTAAAATGAAGAATCAGTAAATAAAAGTAATTTGCTACTCCCCTGCCCCACACTTAAAGATATATATTGTCTCCACTGTACATAATAAAGTGTAGAAGAGAATAGGAAATAATCAAAAAGGAGAAAAGGTAAATTGAATTGGTACTTTCCTAATTTATTATCTAGAATTTTGTATTTGTAGCATGATTTCCATCCATTATCATTAAAACAATAAAAGAAGAATAAAATAAACACAATTCAACTATATCTATGAAAAGAAAGTGTGGTTTAGTATATTAACAATAAACAAAAAAAAGAAACAAACAACGTAATAGTAGTTTAGTAGGGCTAATCCCTTACAAACTATCAGAACAAAATAAAATAAAAAATTACATTAAAATAAAATAAAATGCCTTGTCAAACATCTTGAGACTCCCGAACGATCTTAGTGACTATATGAGATCAAAAGTCTAATATGCGGTCATTTGTTTGCTTCTGCTTCATCTTTGTCCGAGGATCCATCTGTATACTAGGAGTATATAGCTCTCAAATGCATTGGGGTGCTACCTTTGTACTAGTTGGAGCATCTGCTTGTTGAGGAGTCATTGACGAAGTAGTGGCTCTCATCAATAACAGTGGTACAGTGGTATTGTAACTTCTATGTGTCCTAATATTCGTATGATCACCTCCCCCGGCCCACCTATCAATCTTGTACCTCTAACCGTGCTACACGGTTTGTTAGATCCTGTTGTCCTTCTCAGGTAGTATGCTACACCCCTAGACTCTACCCCATGTACCTCTCCAAATAGGTGATCTTTGGCTGATCTTGACGTAGAGGTGTTGACAGCCTCCTAAGGCTAAGGATGCTTATACTATTTTAGGAGTTGTCCTAATACTCGGGTGCTACTAAAGGCTACTATGAAGCATCTTACCTCGGCTACTACACTCGTGTATTGGAGTGATCCTATTATGCTCCATCTATAGCTGTAGGCTCTTGAGCGCCTAATAGGATGTAAACTAGCCTAGCCCCTACTACTTTGGCCTAATTTGAACTATCCCCGTCGCTTCTAGTTTCTCAAAAGTGACTGCTGTGTCGGTCTCATCCCAAGTAGCTACTCTAATAGTCCCATATTTTGAGTCAATATCATCATAGACGGCTTTAGATAAATAGTTCTCACACTAATGTCATAAGCTTAATGCTTAAAAAACAAGGTTAAGGCGCACTCGAGGTGGATAGGGACTTTCTCTACTATGTTATAAAGATAGAACATGTCTGCTTTCCTTATCACTCCAGTACTGTTATCTCCTCTCCTGCTGATCGTATTACAAATCAATATATGTACATATCTAACCACAACAAATACCAATTGCATCACTTTAAATCTCATTAGATTGTATGACCACTCACAATTAATGTTTTACCATAGTGTCTTCTCCGTAAATCTTACTGGGGAACACACCAGTCCTCAGTAGTGACATACTCCTCTGCGTATTGGCCCATGCATAATGAGAATATGGTGTATCTTATATTACACATCTCCTCGAACACTCAAAATTGTATTATATTATTGACATCCTATAATGTCACTTCTCTATCATGAAGGTGATGAGGAACTCAAGGGTTAATTCTCTTTGTACAAACTCCTTGATCACGAAGAATCCATCCCATATGTCATCGATCACTAATCAAATCTTAGACTGGTTTAACAAGTTTGATCTAGTTTGGCACCACCTAATCGATGGTTCGACTCTCATTATAAAGCTTAGACCTTAGCCTTTTGAATTGTGCATATGAGTTGAAGTTGTGAAGTGTAATATGGGACGTGTGGCAGGTATGTAGTGTAGGTGTTGATTGTCGGGGAGGTTATTATGAACTACCTTAAACGCTTTTCCTCTACATTGACACCTCCTTTTGATATGTTATGTTTACTCTCTCCATCATTATTTCCTAAAGTATGAAAAAAAAAAACAAAAATTGTCAAAATAAGAGAATAATATATACTAATCAAAGCACAACATATATACAAACACCATAGAAAAATCCCACGATCAATTTGTTACGGATTAATAAAAAATCCAAAAAACCAAAAATTAATCCATAACTATCACAAATATAACAACATTATCCCCAAGAAAACCAAATTAATCACAAAATATCCCTAATATTAATTAATTACAATAATTGTAATTAATTCACTAAACCTTATAAAAAATTCAAATAAAACCTAACATGATTCAAAATTTCCCGAACATTATGCAATTAAATAGTAAAAAAATCCAATAAAAAGGTAAAACATGAGAAATCAAAATTGAATTAATAGAAAATCATCTAATAGCCCTATAGATTCAACTTCATAAAAATATGTCCATAATAATTGAAAAGTCCATGTAAAATAGCTCAAGAGTATCAACTAAGCCTTTAAAACCCTTATAATAATTTGGATAATATCAAAAAAAATAAAAAACATCCAAATTAGTTTAATCTTGCACCTATTTCTCCATAATATACAAAACAACTCAAGAACAAATGAAATAAAGCAATAAGCTTACCTTAAATTTATGAAATCTTATGAAAAATAGGTTAGGGAAGAGTTTTTCACACAGTAGATCAGTGAGAGAGTGTCACCTAGGTGAGAGAAATAAGAGAGAAAGTAAAAGAAGCATTTTTAAGTGGCAGAGAAACCAATGTAAAGTGATTTTGTTCAACATGGATGGCAACATGACTATATATTAGCCTGTGTTGAACATATTAGGGTTAAATTTTACTAAACATGAGAATATACAGTTTTTTACATAGGTGTATATCTCAGACGTATTATGATAGAGTTTAACACGAGCTAAAACATAAATGTGTAACTAGGTCATGTTAAAACAAAAACAAGACAATAAATTATACGGCTATGTAGGGACTTAACGTGACTATGTTTACACTAAAAGTAAAAAAGAAATATGAAAATTATATGGCGACCAACATGGGCATGTTATAGTAATGTGACTTACTGTAACTTTTTAGAAAACAAGAGAATAGTCTTTAACACAGTCACCTACATAGGCATGTTTGTAGTCATGTATCTTATCGTTTCTTAAATAACTTACACGAATTTGGCAATATGGTATGATGATGGGTGTGTAGGTGACTTACAGGGATTTTTCAAAAACATGCATTCATCAACATAGGTGTATTAGTCCTTGTACAAGTTGCTATAACTTTCTAACAATTTTTCTCTGGGTGGAACACTCCATGTTTCTAATCAACATAAGCATATAGCTCAACACGACCATCAAAATAGGTGTGTTGATGTGCACATAAATCTTTATAAAATTTTCACCTAACCAATTTTTTCTATTTTGACACCTTTAAATAAAGATATACCTAAAGCGTAAAAAATAAAAATAGCACCCATATAACCATAAATCAAGTGAAAATTTTATACTAAACCATAAATTTAACATAGATATAAGTTAAAACTATGTAAAATTAAAACCTAAAACATAGTATAGAACTAATTGAAACAAAATTGCTAATTAAAGAAAAAGCTTGGGTTACATCCCAAGAAGCATTTGATTTATTTCATTAGCTTGATGCTTCCACTTTAGCTTTTTCCATCTTAATTTTAGAGCTTAAACTCCTTTATAACATGGTTGTCAAAATTCCTTCCAAGGTAATGCTTTAAAAGATGCCCATTTATCTTAAATGTACCTTTTTCCAAATGGGTTACCTCTATGGTGCCATAAGGAAAATTCTCTTCACTACAAATGGTGTAGACCATCTGGACTTTAGCTTGTATAGAAATAATTTAATTAGAGAGTATACAAGAAGACTTGATCTTCTTATTTAAATTGCATACTTGCTTAATCCTCCTATTATGATACCTTTTGGATCATTCTTTGTATAACTTTGATTTTTTTATAAGCAATTATATGCCATTCTTCAAGCTCATTCTCTTGGAGTTTTCTTTTCTCAACAACAAGATTATGATTAAAATTAATGAACTTGATTGCCTAATATACTTTATGTTCAAGCTCCATAGGCAAGTGACATGCATTTCATACCTTAACCTATAAGGTTAGTACCTATCAGTGTCTTAAATGTCGTTCTATAAGCCTATAAAGGATCATCTAACTTATCATAACAATCTTTTCTATAATGATCTACTGTCTTTTCTAGTATTTGTTTAAGTTCTTTTCTAGTATTTGATTAAGTTCTCTGTTATCTACTTGCACTTGGACACTAATTTAAGGGTGACAAGGGGTTTCAATTAACACCACATTTCCTAAAAAGTTTTTCAAACTGGACATTACAAAAATGAGTAGAACTATTACTAATAATGGTTCTTAGTATGTTGAATCAAGAAAATATACTTTTAAGAAACTTTTCTAAAACTTTAGCATCAATTGTAGGTAAAGCCTGAGCTTCAATGCATTTAGATACATAATGTACAGTGAATATGATGTACTTATTCTCACTGGAGACTAGAAAGGGACCTATAAAATTGATGCCTAAAATATCAAATATTTTATAAGCCAAAATAAAATTATAAGATATTTTATCTTAGCGATAAATGTTACCTATGTGTTGGCGCTTATCATAGACTTAAATGCACCTTTAGGCATCTCTAAATAATGAAGGCTAATAAAAACCTAGTTAAAGAACCTTTTTGATTGTTTTATTCATATGACAATGTCCTCCAATTGGACCGATATAGTAATGGCTCAACATCTTCCACCTTTCTTCTTCAAAAATTTATCTTCAAACTATCTAATCTATATATATTTTAAACACGTAGGGGTCTTCCTAATGATAAATTATTCAAGTCAGAGAAGAATTTCCTTTTTTGTTAATGAGAAATATCATTAGGAAGAATCTAAGTAACTAAATAGTTAATAATATTATTAAATCATAGAATTTTAAGCTCACTAACCTCTTTAAAATTGTATAAGCACTCTTCAGAGAATATATTGCTAATTTGGTTTTCCCTAAGCCTCTCCAAATTTGGATTTTCTAGACGTAAGATATGGTATACTGCCAAGTTTTTAGCTCCTTTTTATCCTTAATCACTAAATTGAATTCCTAAACACTAAAATCTATCTAATTAATCTTAGCTTTGCATTGTTCAACATATATTTCAATGTAGAGTGATCAGTGTAAACAAAAGTTTTCAAAAAAAAAAGATAAGATCTAAATTTACAAAATGAGAAAAAAAACACCATTAGCAATTCATTTTCTATAGATGAGTAGTTCTCTTTTGCTTCTATCAAAGTCCTGCGAGTGTAGTAGAGAGGCTGAAAGTGTTTATCCTTCCTCTATCTAACGATTGCACCTACTAAAAAATCATTGGCATCGCTCATTAGTTCAAAGGGAAGATTAAAACAAGAGGCATCCATAATCAAGCCATTAGTTAACGTTTCTTTAAGAAGAGTGAACACATCCAAACACTCCTGAGTCAATACAGAAGGCACATCTTTCTTAGGTAATATGCTTAAAGGTCTAGCAATTTTTTAAAAGTCCACAATGGATCTCCTATAAAAACTTGCATATCCTACAAAACTCCTAATAAATTTAACCAAAATAAGGGCGGTAATTTCTCAATGGTTTCCACTTTTGCTTTATCAACCTATATCCCCTTTTAAACATTTTATAGCCTAAAACTATGCCCTCTTGTACCATAAAATTCCATTTTTCCTAGTTCAAAATCACATTGGTTTCCTCATAATGTTTAAGTACTTTTTCTAAATTCTGGAGCCATATATTGAAATAATCCTTAAAAATAGAAAAGAAATTCATAAATATTTTCATGATATATTTGGCTGAGTCGTCAAAAATTAAAATCATGCACCTCTAAAATATTTGTACAACTAAAATGGAATCTTTGATAAGCAAATGTATCATATGGATAAGTGAAATAGTTTTCTCCTGATCCTCTAATGTTATTAGAAGTAGAAAGTAGCCTAACAAGCAACCCAGAAAATAGTAATGCATATGGTCGACTAATTGTTAGAGCATCTAATCATTAAAAGGGAGAGTAAAATGGTCCTTATAAATGGTGTTAATCAACTTCCTATAATTAATGCATACACTCCAATCGATGACGATTTTAGAGGGGATCAACTCGTCCTTCTTATTAAGTACCACCATCATTCCTCCCTTCTTTGAAATAAACTACATAGGGCTCATTTAAAACTATCAAACATAGGGTAAATTACTTATGCATCAAGAAGTTATTTACCTCTGCCTTTACAACTTCCTTCATATTTAAGTTAAGCCTTTGTTAAGGTTAATCAGCCGATTTGAAATTATCCTCCATTAATATTATATGTATGCGAAAAGAGGGGTTAATCCCTATAATATCTAAAATATTCCATGCTATAAACTTTAATACTCTTTAAATGTCTGCAATAACTTTTTTCTAGTCTGCCTTTAAATTTGATGTTGTAATTACCGGTAACTTGCACTTACTACTGATTGGATAACTCATGAACAATGTCTTACAACTTACTTATCATGTTTGAACTATGACTTAAATACTTTTGCAATGTAATATGATCACTTCTTAAATATGTCAAACTTGATAATGAGTGACCTGCTTTTTGGTTACTGAGGTGCTTACAAAACATGCAGCTAATGAAAATCATATGTCCTTGCAATTTCATATTTTTATAAATCACGTATTACATCATTATCCATACTGCTTAGCCATGTAATTCAAGCCAATGAGTTATTCTTCCTCTTATATTTCGTAAGCATTATGGTCCCTTTTACATTGAGTTGTATTACCTTCCTTAGGAATGACTATATTTACATTCCATGTTTCAAGAGCCTCTTACTCCTCAGTACATATTGGATTTTCATGCTCGAAATTTCTTAATTATCATCATTTAATTTCTCACCCTTATTGATTTTAACAACAATATTCTTTGATACAATATTTATAATTAAAGTACTAAGTTTCAAAAGGAAGAAAGAAATAGTATACATATATGTCTATGTCATGTAATACACATATATAATGAAATTGAAAGATCATAGATGTTCTAAATCATCATTTGTATGATAATTGAATATCAATTATCGTACTTAAGAAGAGTTATAAAGTAAAAAATCATTAAAATTTAACAATATCAAGCTTGGCATACATAAATGAACATAATTCATATATTTCAGTACAACTTTGTTCAATTTGTAATGATTATGATCACTTAATATGAACATTGTCTAAATATATTGAGCCCTATGCAAGATAGAGTCAACTAATTCATATGATAAATCCCTAGAAGCTCGATATGCAATTGATCTAATTATTTCAATTAAAAGACCAATCAGATATAAAGTCCTAGTCGATTATATTCTTAAAACTTTTCTCGTAAACATTATCACTAACCAACTATACATTTTTGGATTAGGCAAATCTAAATTGCGGAGTATACTTAACAGTTTGCTTTCTTGTTATGGCAATGTTGAAAGTAAAGTTTTGCACTTTGTTTTAACATCTTTCAAAAGCTAAACAACCTCTAAAATACAATTGTTACATTAAGTTATTAATAGTATCGCATGTTATGTTAGATATTCTCTAGACTGCACTAACATAATGATGACTCATCATAATGAGCATTTTCTTGTAAACAAAATTTCAAGAATTAGAAGTCAATAAAAAAAACCTAGAAATCATAAAATAAAAGAGTTGCCTAACATATTAACAAACTCATGCTTACAGTCTAATGAAATTTACTACAATTTACTCAAAAAATCTCATTTTAACTATTATTTAAATTAATCAAATTAATAATTATCATTATTTTATTATGAATAGAAACTCATTTCTAATTATCATTGAACTAATCAAATTAAATAATGAATTTGATTTAATTTGAAACTTGCTTTTAATTATTATTAAACTAATTGCAATAATAATTTCAATTTAATTATAAACTTATTTATAATTATTATTGAACTTGTGAAATTAATAATTTAAATTCTATTAAAAATTATTTCTAATTATTATTGAATTCATCAATCTTTAATTTGTAATTTATAATTTGTGTATAAACTTATTTCTAATTATTATTAAATTCATTCAAATTTATAATGCAAGTAAATTTAAAATTTTGTTTTTAAGTAACTTTTATTATTTAGCTAACCATATTAGTTAATGCATAATGTTAGATATATTTTTATATATAGACACACACATATAAATTTATGAGTATGAGTATATCTCTACCTCTATAAGCTTAAAATATGTTTTTAATCACCTAAAATTTAGAAAGTTGTTGGTCCATATATCTTTTTATTTTTTGATAGCCCAAAAGCACATAAAGACTTGGCCCAAATTTGATGGCCCATAGACTTATGTGGAAGGACCCCTTCTTGGTTTAAGCCATATTACTTCTAACCATGTAACTAAATGAAGCATCGGTGCTGACAGAGAGTATCGAGGAGAGCATGTAACTCTGGTGGAAGAAGCTAAGCAGTGATAAGAGAACATATTGAGTCAAACGATCATAGAGCTGGAAGCAATTCTTTTGAGGCCATAAGAAGGTTCTTTAGTAGAAGCTGTAAATTCACCCGTTCACAAATAACCTAAACCTGAATGTCGGGTTCGACAATTTCACGAACCTGAACCTGAACCTAAAGAACCTATAGGATCGGTTAACTTATTTTCAGGTTCGGTTCTCAAGGTAACCAGAACCTATTCATATCAATATATATGACAAAAAATTACAAAAATAATTTGTGAAAACAAATACAAATTATTCATAAAAGTATGCACATAAAATCCATCAAAGATTAATCCAATATGATAAACCCAAGCAAATTAAAAATAAGCCAAACAATGTCTTATAAAAGATCCATACTAGAAAAAAAGAGAAATTATTAAACAATTATTCTTCGAATAAGATGGTAGGATGGTCCACTGTTATACATGAAGCCACATCTGTAGAAAATAAAGAATAAAAAAAGTTAGACTCATTATTTCTTTTTTAATTGAAAAATAATTTTTTTATGTATTTGTATATTAAAACAAGGTAAAGTAAATTAGATTACCTTATTCAATTTGCTCAAGTTCTTTACGTCTCTCTTCCATGTAAAGAGGAGCTTGTAATTTTCTCAACCAATCTTGTCCACAAACAAGAGCTTCCACCATCTTTGGAGTAAGAGAGTTATGAAATGAATCAAGTACTCAACCTCCTGTACTAAAAGCCAACTCAGATGCAACAGTAGATATAGGCATAGCTAAAACATCTCGAGCCATTGAAGCAAGCACTGGATACTTAGCAGAATTTATTTTCCGCCAACTTAAGACATTGAAAGTCTTGTCTTTGGGTTCACAATCTTCAGCTAAATATTTATCTAACTCACTTTTGGTTTCCCCACTTGTTTGACTAGCCTCCTGCTCATCAAAAATATTATCCAAAAATGCTGCAGCATCTTTGATGATATCAACTTTCATATCACTTGAAGCTTAAGATTGGACACTTGATTGTGTAACAGTAAAAGACATGGAGGATCGGCAGAAATCAAACATCAAATCTAAAGTGATTTTTACTTTCTCACACAGTTGCTCAGATTTCATCATATGCTTTACCAATCACAAAGTTCACATACTTCAATTTGCAGTGTGGATCGAGAACGACAACAATAAACAACATGGAGTTGATATTAACATCTCCCCAATACTTATCAGGCTTCTTCTTCATCCTCATAGCCATGTTTCTGCATTAAAATCACCAAGTCCACATCTTTTTGAAATAACCATCCCAATGCCAAAATTTTCTTTCATGTACTCATTAGCAATTACATAATGAGAGCCAGACAATTTTAAAGTAGCATCATAAAAGATAAAAAGAAAAGGTAGCAAGTTACGAGCGTACTCCCAATCACTTTCACTAGGAACACCTTTATTATTTTTATTCTCGCCTTTTCTATTCTTCTTTTCATAAAGGTCTTCAACATACTTAAAATCTTGACTCTCCAATAAATCAAATGCTTTCTGAAATTTCAAAGCTAACTCTAACATTAAATAAGTAGAATTCCATCTTGTTTCAACATCTAGACAAACAATACTCTTGCTGTCTATTTTCTCTTTTTCTATACAAGACTTAAACTTTGCCATTCTAGCAGGAGAAGACCGAACATATTTCACTGCATTGCGAATCCTAATGATTGAATCACCCAATTCTGACAGCCCCTCTTTCACAATTAAACCTAAGATGTGTGCAGCACATCTCATTTGTATGAACTCACCTTTCAATACACCACCCTTCCAACTATTAATTCTTTTTCTCAAGTATTGAATAGCTACATCATTTGAACTTGCATTATCCACCGTTATAGTGAATACTTTTTCAATATCCCAACTAACCAAACAAGTCTCAACAGCCCTACCAATTGTATCACCTGAATGACCAAAAATTGGGCAAAAGTTTATAATTCTTTTGCATAATTTCCAATCATCATCAATAAAATGTGCTGTGAGACACATATAACTGAGATTTTGACATGATGTCAAAGTGTCTATAGTAAGACAGACCCTAGAAGGCAATTTCTTAAAAAACTCTTTCATCTTCTTTCTCTCTTCTAAGTAAAGTGTCTAACAATCTCTAGTCACTATAGTACGAGAAGGAACTTTAAATTTTGGTTGGATATCTACACAAAAATCACGAAACCCCTTTGTTCTACATGACGAAAAGGTAACTCATCAATAATAATCATTCTAGCAAGTGCCTTCCTACATCTTTCTTGATCAAACATCCATGTTATCATTCTACGCGATGTGCCATCTTTACCTTTTTCTACTATTGCTCCTTCTTTAGTTTTTTGTCCACTTTCGGGTTCCTTGTGCTTGTTATATGGATAGTTAACACATCTATTCAACTGATTGATTAGGCTGGTAGTACCATTAATCTTTTTACAAGCAATAGATTTCTTGCAGTATTGACACACACCAACTCTATCGTTAGCTTCACCTGACTTGGCATAGTGTTCCCAAACCTAATATTGTTTCTTGCTTGAAAAGGTGGTGGGAGGCTTAGGGAGATTTGATGCATTAGAATTAGGTGTTTGGGGATTACCAGATGTTGTTATAGAAGCCATGTCAACACCATGGCACCACCAACGCTCTGATAAGTGAGAAGTATTTTCATTAGTTCCCTGAGTCAGTAGTGGGGCATTGCTAGTGCAGTCCATGGAGGTTGACATCTGATCAAAAAAATAAAAAAATTAAAGTTTTTGTAGCTGTAGATTTCATGAACAATAAAAAAGAATAATTTGAGATATTGAAAAGAAAAGGTTCTACATGTAAAAATAGAAATAAAAAAATAATTACCCGTTCTCTTCAAGAATCAAGATCGTGATTTGATCTTTTATATTTGAGGAGGAGAAATAGATGGTGTGATGGCCAATTACTTCAGTAGGGGTGTTCAAGAAAACCCGCGAACCGAACCTGAACCGCATGTTCAAACTTTTATTTTAAGATAAGAACTTAAGTGATGAATTTTAAGAAGGTTAAGAGTCACATGGCCATCACAATCTATCAGAAACTAATAACAAGATCTATCAAGGTAGCAGCTCAAATATTAGCTTGCTTGATAAATGTACTAAAAAAAAGATAACTTTTGCATAATAGTTTCCAAGAAAGCACATTAAGCTCCTAATTGATCATTTTCCTATACTTTCTGGCAATGGAATGAAAGATGGGTATGTTACTTATTGCGGGGAAGAGGAGTTCAGCTATCTGAAGGCCAAAAACAAAGGATAGCTCTTGCTCGTGCAATACTACCACATCTTGAAATATACAAAGCAAGAAACCGACAAAAAAGCATCATAAAGAGAAGAATGAGAGTGTTCACGTCAACGTCAATTGATTAGCTGAACTCTACGTCTCCACCGAATTGGTTATTCCTTATTAGTTCACTAACAGTCTAACAACGTCAAGCCTGAAATAAAATAGTTCACTAACAGTCTAACAACGTCAAGCCTGAAATAAAATAGCAATTGGCAAAGCTAATCCTTAGAGTAGCGAACAACGTCAAGCCACACCTTGAGCGCAGTGCTGCAGTAGGCAACGAACGTTCGCTCCGCTCACGACGCCTAATGACCAAGGCAGATGAAATTCTTCAAAGAACTGCCATCAACAATCTGCAAAGAAGCCGAGCAGCTGGAATTTGGTGAGTGTTACAGTTTGAGAGATGAGAAGTTAAGAAGTGAGTGTAAGATGAAAGATTGAATGACTTTTTTTCTTTTTTGACCAAATACAATGACCTTTAATTTTCCTTTGTTTTTATCAAGGAAAAAACCTTTCAATTTCAATGGCTAATATTTGATAAAAGATCAATTGTGATTCAAGGGATCTTAGCCATAAATTTATAAGGTTTGTATTAAGACCGTTGGATTGAATTACCTTATTTTAGAAGAACTGAATTTATAATTGATCTTAACAATTTTATCAATTATTCATATAAGAACAAACTGCATTACTATATCAATGATTCATATAAGAACAAAACATTGCTATTCTCAATTTAAATATTAAAATAATTGATATTCATTATATTAACAAAAATTGAACACAAAACCTTACGTAAGGTTTTTATGGTAATGTCTCTTTTCTTAATAAACTTTCAATAGAGCTCTCTATTACTTTCCAATCAGAAGTGCTTAGAACAGGACTTTGAAGATGAATTATACATGCAATATGGCTTTTTATTACTATGAATCAACGAGGGAACGAACCGCTCTACTAGACCTCATTGATTAAAAAAAATAAAACTATTTTTCTAAAATCATTAAATCTTATTTTATCATGTTAAAATAAAAAATAATAATAATAAACTAATAAACACGAAAAAAGTATCCTTTTTCTTATTGCAACTTAGTGTAGAAAATGCAATTAATATTATAGTTAAAAATTCAAATATTATATTATAATAAGCATAGCTGTATAAAAAAATACAATCCCAGTCTATTACTAAATTAACTTATTTTTCATTCCTTTCTAATAAATAAAACTATGTTTATATTTGTACAAGACAATAGTATTATATGCTTATTATTTATTAGCAACTATATTATATATTTTTAAGAATCAGTATTACTTGCTTGTTTAATGTTTATAATATCTCATAAATATCTAAGCTAATATATGTGCCTTAAAAAACTAAAATTGTAGGATTTCTTAATAAATGTGTTTTATACTTATTAATTTCTTTAATTAATCTCTAAATGATTATATTATTTTAGTCAATAAATTTTTCTATCAATAGTTTAATACTTCGATTAATAACTTTGACACATATTAATTACTATTTGAATTGAAGTAGAAGTATTGAGTGTTATGCATTAGTTGTTATTTATAATAGTAATATTCAAGATTAACGTTTAATAACATAGAATTAAAGTAGTTTTTTCCTTTTTATTTTTTTTACTCAAGAATAAATATACTAAATACTAGTGAATTTATTATTAATAATATCCTCTTAAATTATATCTAAATATATGATAGGTTTTTTTTGTGTTTCAACCTTTCAGGTTTAGGTTTAAACCTAAACCTATAAATCAGGTTTGATTCGGTTAACCGAACTTATCGATTAACCTGCTATAAGTTCGGTTAACCTAGAATCACAAGTTAAAAACCTGAACCTGAACCTGAACCATGAACCTGATTTTTTAACTTCAGTTCAAACCGAACCTGAGCCTTTTTATAAGTTCGATTTATGCGATTCAAGTCCGGTTCACAAATTCGTGCGTTCGAGTTTTCTTGGACACCCCTAAGCTCAAGTACATGGGACTCAAAACCTATAGCGCAGGTGAGGGCACGACATGTCGTTTCTTATCAATAACACACCACCCGCCAAATTTTATAGGAATTTTCTGAAAAGAATGGCGGTTGGTTTGTACGGGGGAATAGTAATAGGAATGAGAATGAATATAGTGAGGAATGGGAATGGATACTATCATTATAATTATGATGGTTGGTTAAGAGGAAGGAATAATTACCATTACCATTGATAGTGGTTGGTTTGTAAAAAATAATGTAATCAATTAATTACAATTTATTAATTAATTAAAATATTGTAATTAATTAATTAGAGTATTTAATTAATGAATACATTATATTTCAATTAATTATATTGTAACTAATTAATCAATTAAAATATAATTAATTAAAATAATATAATTAATTAATTACTATAATTAGTTAAAATATAATTCATTCATTAATT
>JAOTBA010000009.1:7051003-7078028 GCA_025629845.1 Erythroxylum squamatum | reverse complement strand
ACTGACATAATTGCACATGATAGGAATCTCAGTAGTATGATCACATCATAATTTCCTTCATGCTATGTCATATATCAGGGACTTCATTAATTTGATTAAAGATCAACATCAATTCATAAACAATGAATATCAAAATAATGAAATATGCCTTTCCTTTATTTATTCATAAAGTCTGTACACGACTTTGAACAAAACGCGCTAAAGGGGATTGCCTTTAGGGCACTACTCTAACAATCTTACAGAACTGTACAAGCATAAGTCGAGTTACACAGGTGTACAAGTCGGCTTACACTAACACGTGTTTCTCCCCCAGCTGCGTTGCGTCTGTTTTTCCAGCTGCCCCCTCCTTTTGGTGAATTTCGTTGAGCTCCTCTTGGTTCCCCTTTTTGCTGTAACGTTGTTGAGTTCCCAAAAATTGAGTGAGTGGAGTATGTAGAGTAATGTTGAAAAGCTGGTGGGGTAACGTTGGTAGCCTTCTTTATTTGTGTAAAGTTGAGAGCTCCTCCGTAAAAGTAAGCGGAGTGTTCAAAAATGAAGAGTGAAGGGAGCCTCCTTTAATGTGCAACGTTGATTTTTCAATCCAGAGTAAACGTTGAAGAACTCTCCAATTGAGTGAGTGGAATGAGTTGGTATATTGTTTTTGGCTAACCCCCCTGAATTGTTTGTGGCCAAAGGATTTTGTGAGTAAAGAAAAGAATGTCCAGTGAGTGGAGAGTTTCATAATGAGTAAGTGTTTGGTGGGGCCTTTTTTTAGCTTAAACGTTGGAGAGTTCTTTCCTTTTCTAACAGCTCACGCCTCCCCTCCTCACTCCCACGTTTTTGAGTCATTTGTTTTATTATTTTCTTTGTAACGTGAACACTCCTCCTTTGGTGAATGCATGGTCCCTCTCTAGCTGGTGTTCACGCCTGCTGCTCCTGTCCTCTCAACGTGATTTAGTTTGTTTTCTCTTTGTCTTGACACCACTCCACCAGCTATCTCAATGATTTGGTGGTTTGCGTTATTTTCATGGAGAGATCTCTCCAGCATTTTCCAGTCCTCTTTTGTTAAATAAACACATTCACACTGCCCTCTTATCCCTGCGTCGCCACTGCTTTCTTTCTTTTCTTCTCACTATTTAGCGTCCACACCATTAGCTGTTTTATCTCTTGATGTGTCCAAAGAAATGTTGGTGGTTTGGTCCACCTTTCACGCCCACCTACTTCACACACATTCACTTCTACCAGCTGTTTCAAGGATATTGTATGGAATGTCACTCAGTTTACACTCACGATTTTTACTCCTTTTCTGCGCCTCCAACTCTCAATTTTCTCCATAATCAAATGTCTCCCTGTAGCGTCGTTTAATGCTCCTTTTTCTTCCAGCGTTTTGCCTTGGACAGCTGTAGTCCTTTACAACTAAAATCAGGTGCATTTCCTATGAATTAAACATGAACAATTATAAATGCAAATTCAGGTAAACTAAATAATTTAGTAGGAAAATATGTATAAAACCCAATAATTAATCTAGAAATTAAGGGAAAATGCCATTAATTCTAATGATAAAAATGCCTCCAACATATGTTTTGCTTAAGAAACATTCCCTTTATTGCTATAACTGTATCCTCAATCTGGTGATTTGGTGACTGGTGTAATATGTTGATGCATTCAGTTACATAGATCAATAGACAACCATTTTTCTTATGAATATGTAGCTTCTCAATATTAAAACGCCCAGATGAACTTTGTTCCTAATGATTATTCTAGTTTTGTGTTGGACATATTGTTTCATCCAATCTTAGAAGTGATTGTGCTTGGGAATCTTAGGTTCAAATGCTGGTTCATAAGTTAACTGAACTATTAACGCAACTTTTTATACTTAGTTGGGGATGCATCCAGCTAGCCAAATATAAGTTTGCTATGTAATTGGTATTAATTTTGAACGTAATTAATCATTGAGTTTGATGTGCACTAAAATATAGTGTTAAGTTATGGTGTTGAATCATTATTATCAACTGCAGTGCTTTGTGGTACACTTCATGCTCATGTTCTAGTGAAGGTGAATCATCATAAACCAAGCAAGCATTTTTTTCTTCTGATTGTAGTTGAATCAAATTCAATAGTTTGATTTAAGTGTCGTATCCTTTATTTTACAATCTTGTAAGACTAGTATATCTGGATAGGGGGACTTTTGCCTGGCCATTTTATCTAATTGTTAATGTTTTTGGGTGATTACAAGGATATTGTTGTGCATTTTGGCTTAGACTTTGCGGAGATAATGATATGTCCAACTGCAACTGTTATCATACATCTTGAGAGTTTTACAATTTCATAGGCTTTAATATATTTTGTTGAAAACTAATATTACAATTCTTTTGATGAAGAGATTGGTAAAATTTGAATTTTATTATGGTGGGGTATTAGAGGGAAATATTATCAAGATTACAGAATACCTTTCACTTTAGAATATTCTTGAAATACTTTGAAACCGATGTGTTTAGTGCTCTCAACCAAGACGATTCATTACTCTGTTCTGAGCTTCAAGTTCTTTCGTTTCATATTCTTACTTTTAGATACTAACATCATTACCTTGAGCAAAATACATTTGTGTGTGTAGTTCTTATTGTTACAAATCACAAATGGAGCAATCTCTTGTTTATGGGAGACATGTTGATTTCATCTCCTTGAAGAAAAATCAGATGGACATTGAACCAGAAATTGAAGCAGCTGGCTGGAAAAATTTCTTTAAGGTTCGTGAAAAAGTTTATCTGAATGAGATATATGAGTTTTGGAAGAATGCAAAGGTGATAGACGACACCTTAGTATCAATGGTAGATGGATTGTCGGTTATTGTGATACTAGATTCAATCAAGAAGGTCATTGAGTGTCCAAGTATTGGAGCAAGGCTGTCTCATAATACAAAGTGGATTACTCAAGGTTATGTAGATAAAGCACATCTTAATCGACAACTATATGGAAGTAGTGACCCAAGAGACAAGAAGGCGTCAACTCTTGTTCCGAAGGCTAGGGTTCTACATTCACTGCTTCTTCATTGTGTTCTACCAAGATTAGGCTCGAAGCACATTATGACAATGATGGATGAACAATGTCTATTTCATCTACTCAATCATCAACCTATTAATCTTCCGTACTTAATTTTGAAGTACATGATGAAGTCAAAGAGAGATTCTAGCTCTTTACCATATGGTATACTGTTAACAAGGATTTTTAGAGATTCTAGAATCCTTCTCGATAGAGGGAACAGGATGAAGATGGATGTGAAAAGCATCATTAATGCAACCACTATTAGCAGAATGGGATTAAAGATTGAAGAAAAGGCGCATAAAGGTTCTACGCCGAAAGCAAGGTCTGAGGGGGAGCATATAGTGAGACGCAGCAGGAGTGAATGTGTTACACCTGCAAGTAAGACAAAACCTCAACCTACAGTTAGAACATCTACAAAAGAAAAGACAGAGAAATCGACAGATGAATCAGTAAAAGCTAAGACAATTTCACAGAGAAAAGAAAGCCAGGTTATACAATCAGCACAATAAGTGTCATTAAAGAGAAAAGGAGAGACACTTCATTCATAAAAATCTAAACAATCAAAAAGGTCACCAAGACTATTGACCTTATGTCAACAAGAACAAAAGAAACAAAAAGGTTTGACTCTTGGTGAAGACTCTGACAAGTCAGAGAAAGCACATCAGGCTACTAGATCATTGGTCTCAATTTTGCAGAATCAATCAGTAAAATCAACTAAAGAGATAGAAATTAAGAGGAAATTAGTATTTGAGAGGAAGAAGCCTTAACAACAACTTTCTTCTAAACTGGTAGAAGAACAAAAGAAGCAGAAGCCTAGTCAGAAAAAGAGTTCTTCATCTGAAATTCAACAGAAGGAAAAAAAGGTTGAACACCAATTGGCACGTGATAATTCTTCTTAACCTATAAGCAATGAGGATTTGAGAATGAAGGTTATAGAAGAATCGATACCTCTTCAAAGTAGAAACTCAATTATTATAAAAGAACCTTCGAAAAAGTTAGTTTAGGTACAAGTCAAACCTATACTAGTCAATGATCAATCAATACATAATCAATGCATCTTTTAAATCATAGAGAAAGAAGATTATATGGTATTCTGCGAGATGAAGAGACAAAACCATATCCAATGACGGTGTCCAAAGATTGGTATACATTTTATCCAATTACAAGCAAAACATTGATCAAAATTGTGTCAGATATACAACCGAGATCTTTAAACCTTGTGCAAACTAAAGAAAAAGGGAAAAAGAAGTTGTTCCCTGAACGAAATGAAGATGATCTTACAGAGGATCAGATTCAAGCAGCTGTGAAGAACATAGATGATGCATGCAATGCAACTCAACTTGGAGGTATCTATGTTTCACATCATATCTCAAAACCATTAGTTGAAGTTTCCACCACAGATGCAACCTTCAAGGTAGTTGGAAAAGTGACAAAAGGATAGTACAGAACTATTATGGTTGAAGGTATCAATTTCAACTTAGAGCCCTTTGTGCATTTGATCATGCATTTTAGACCTTTAAGTTTCATACCATCATTTAAAGAAGTGCTACATCTTCTTGGACAACCAGTTCCAATACTACCTATACCTGATGATCTTGATCTCCCATCAGGAAAACAAATCTTTAAACTTCCTACTATCACAATCATAGATTTAGATGTTTTACCTTCAGAACCATCTGTTGCTAAAAAATTCCATCCGTCGAGTGAACCTCAACAAGATTCTACTGTTGTTTTGGAGGAAGTCAGTCACACACAGAAGGAAATTTAGGAAGCTTTGGTAAAAGAAATTGAGGAAGTTCATACTAAAGTTGATGACCTGATGACTTAGTGGGTGATCTTCATGAGGAAGTAGCATATCTACGGGTTACTATTGAACAAGACCTTAAGATGATTCGCACTGATATGCAATATATGTTTTCTAAAATTATGAAGCGTCTTCATTGAAATTTTTGATTAATAACAAATAGGGGGAGAAGAGAAGAAGAAAGAAAGTATATAGGGAGACAAGAAGAGAAGATAGAAAAGTAGACAAGTAGACAAGTTTTTGTGTTTACATATATCATATATGTATTTCATATATGTTTGTGTATTCTTATGTTTTGTTGTCTCGTTATTCGTCTGAATAATATTCATCTGAATTTTATGTTATCTTTCTAAAATTATGATTATTTGTTATCGTCAAAAAGGAGGAGATTGTTAAGTCAAGAAGACTTCACTTCTATTAATTTTGGTGACAATCAAATAATAATAATCTTAGAAATAAATGAACTATTTTGATAAGTTTGTTAAGTGTGCAGAAAAATGTAAGTATCACATAGTCATCACAGACAAAGCAAAATATAGAAGAAGCAAAAACACAGACGAAGCAAAACATAGACAAAGCACAAAAACACGAAAGAAGCACAACACAGAAGAAGCAAAATACAGACGACACGTCATCACAGAAGAAGCAAAACACAAAAGAAGCAAAATGTAGAAGAAGCAAAAACACAGACGAAGCAAAACACAGACGAAACATCATCACAAACGAAGTAAAACACATAAGAAGCAAAACACAAAAGAAGCAAAAGCACAGACGAAGCAAATCATAGAAGAAGAAAAACACAGACGACACGTCATCACAAAAGAAGCAAAACACAGATGAAAAATCATCACAGACGAAGCAAAACACAGAAGAAGCAAAACACAGACAACATGTCATCACAGACTAAGCAAAACACAGAAGAAGCAAAACACAGATGACACGTCATCACAGACGCAGCAAAACACAAAAGAAGTAAAACACAGACGACACGTCATCATAGATGCAGCGAAAAAATTAGACGATACAAAGTAGAAGATACACTAGAACGTCAGACAGTTAGTTAGTTGGAGTTAATTACAGAACTCAACTAAATAACAGTTTCTGGAAGAAACAAGAGGCAATTTTTCAAGAAGTAGTTGGAGATTTAGGCTATAAATACGAGTCCTAGTTGAAGACTAATAGAACTTGTTATTTTACTTAGAAAAATTCTGTATTCAAAGTGTGAAACAAGAGAGCAAATACTACTGTAACGAAAAGCTCACAATATCTTTCTAGTGAGAGAATGAAAAGGCTAGAGCCTGGAGAGGCTAAGATAGCAGAAAGAATACTTTGTGAAAGAGACTTAAAGAGGCTCTAGAAGGGAAAAAAGAATACTTGTAAAGTTGAAGAGTATAGTGAAATCTTAGACGAACTCTGAGGAGTGGACGTGGCTCAAGGTTTGGGGTGAACCAGTATAAAATCGCGACGTCTATTCTCTAACCTTACACTTTATTTTTCTTTTTACTAGATGGGTAGATAAAAATTACGTGCGATTTAAATACGTATCAACTTTAGTAAAGTATCTTTGGTATTCATTTGATAGTTGAAAAAGATTTTCAAGAAATATCAAAAGATTTGTAGTCTAGAAAAGATTACACAATTCAACCCCCCTTCTTGTGTATTTTGTATACTTTACGTGATTCCTATATTAATAAGTGATTTACTTCAATTGATCCATACTATTTCGGGTGAGGGGGTAATAACAAATCCGATTAAGATTGTAGCAGGCCAAAATTAGCCTATCACTCGCACTATCAAATAGTTGAGAGGTTTCTTTGGATTGACAATACTATACAATATTTGTGTTAAACTATGGTAAAATTGCATCTCCTCTCATTCTATTGTTAAAGAAGGATGCCTTCCGTTAGGATAATAATGCTCAACATATCTTTGAAACACTCAAATATAACAATGGTGATAACTTCCATTATGGCTCTCCCTTAATTCTCTAAAGATTCCTAATAGAGAAAGATGCTAGTAAGATGGAATTAGTGCAGTGTTAACTCAAGAGTGCCACCCTTTGTGCTACATTAGTAAGAAATTATCTTCCAGGAACAAATCCCTTTTAATTTTGTGAGAAGGAGATGGACGATATTGTTGGCTCTTAAAAAATGGGTCATATTTGGTTTATAAGTACTTCATCATTCGTACAGGTCACTAAAACCTCAAGTATTTCATAGAGTAGAGGTTTACTAAACAAACACAACAAATATAACTTATTAAGCTAATACAATTTGACTATAAGATTTAGTATAAGGCGGGAAAAGAAAATAAAGTTAAAGATGCTTTATCTCGACTATGAAAAGTGGAAGTCTATACAGTGACTATCAAGAGTCCTACATTTGATTTCTTTCCTTAAGTTTCAACCACTTAGAAGTCTGATGTTAGGCTTTAATAGATTATAAATAACAAGTTTCAAGGGAATCCATAATTTCTAAACTACACTTGGCACAAAGATAAATTGCATAGGAAGGGTAAATTAGTTGTTAGGGCAAATTCTCTTTTGAGGCAATAGTTAATTCAGTTCTTTCATGCTTCATCAATTAGATGGCACTCTAGAGTTCATGCTATTATGCATTTGTTTGATAGGCCAACATTCTGCCCTAAAGGGCATAGCTGACCTAATCGTTAGACGATAGAATTTACCTTTAAAATTGAGTGATATCTTCTTATTACATAAAACTCCCACCTTGATTTGATATGGTGAACAATGCCTTCATTTAAATCTTCATTGCTTTAGATGATATATCCTAGAGACTTTAAACACTCTTTCTATGGTCTTACTTCTAAACAATTCATTATCTCCATATCAAAAGTCATCCTATGGCCTGAAAAGTTGCACTCTAAGTACTTAAATCTTAGTCCTACTTAATTTAAAATCCTTTAACCCTAACATATCCCTCCAAAGTTCTAACTTGACATTGATACCCTCTTTCGTCTTGTCCACTAAATTAATTTCATCAACAAATAACATCCACCAAAACATATCCCCTTGAATATTCTTGATGAGCTCATCCATCACAATTAGAAACAAAAAGGGGTTTAATAAAGAGCCTTAGTGTAGCCTAATATCGATAAAAACAAAGGTTTTGCATCTTCTCCTATCATCCTTACTCTAGTCTTAACACCTTCTTACATATCCCTAATAACTCGTATATAGGTCATAAGAACTCCTTTAACTTGTAAATACTTCCACATGATTTCCCTAGGTACCTTGTCATACGCCTTCTCTAGGTCAATAAAAATTATGTGTAGGTTGCGTTGTCTTTCCCTATAATATTTCACTAATCTTTAAAGGAGATGTAAAGCTTCAGCTTTGGACCTTCTTAGTATAAAACCAAACTGTTTTTCCAAGATAGTTACATCCTTTATCACTCTCTTCGCAATCACCTTCTCCCATAACTTCATGGTGTGACTAAGTAGTTTATGCCTCTATAGATGTTACAGCTTTGGATGTCCCCTTTGTTCTTACATAAAGGAATTAGCATACTAGATCTCCACTTATCCGATATTTTGGCAGGCTTAAGGATCACATTAAAAATCTTGGCTAGACAAGTAAGACCCTCTTTGCCTAGTTTCTTCCACACCTCTATAGGTATCTCATCAAGCCTTATTGCCCTTCTGCTCTTCATCCCCTATTTCTTCTCTTGTGATTTGCTGGCAATAAATAAAGTTACGATACCTCTCGAACATGCTAAAATCACCTAAAAAGATGTTGCCTCTATGCATTCATTTAAAAGGATATACAAGTATCTCTTCCATCTTCTCTTGATGTCATTTTTAGCCACAAGCAACTACCCTGCTTCATCTTTATATAATGAGTTTGATCTAAGTCTCTTGCTTTCCATTCTTTAGCTCTCATCAACTTAAATATATCCTTTTCTCTATATTTCCTTTCCAATCATTTGTATAATTTCTCGTAAGCTCTTCTTTAGCTTATCAGACTATCTTCTTTGCTTCTTTCTTTACTAGTTTGTAACTTTCTTTTTTTATTACCCTCTCTTTAGCTATATTCCTTAAAAAAGTTGTTACTCTCTTCCACATTCGATTAGCATCTCCTATAAATTTCCATTCTTCTTTATATATTACTTTCCACCATCTGATTCTGGTACACTTCTTAGGACTTCTCTTCTTCCTCCAATTCTTAATTACCATATCTATAACTAACAATCTATGATGAGTTGACAAGAAAGTGTTAGGTACTACCTTGCAATCCTTACAACTAGGTCAATTGCTCCACTTTATAAGGAATTATTAACCTTTTATCATGTAACTTAATTATTGATCATTTGACCATAGAAGCTCCTATATTATGTTAATATCTTTATTAATATTATTAATAGCTCATCCTCAGTTGATTAATTGAAACCTCTTTCTATTTAAAACCGCTATGATTGTATTACTCAATACGTGAATTTCTCTATTAAGTTTGACCCTAATTTAGAGAATTTATGTCAATCTATCTCTAGGTTTGTATGCAACTTCTTCCAATTATGGTATCTATTCATATAAGAGGAATTTTCATTCTCAATCATATGAAATCAAACATTAAACTAATATCTTGAACATATTTATTTAAGAATAGAAACACATGATTGAATCTTAATGAATCAATTAATCAAATTGCATTAACTAAAGGAATTAATTATAGCATTCATCCCAACTTAGGGTTCATGCTACTTAGGCACTAAACAAATTTCATTCCTAAACATAGAAAACAAAATGAACATCAAAATTTGAAAAGAATAATAAAAAAAAACAAAAGAATCAAAGATATGTATATCCCACCTTTTCTTTAATGAAATCCGCTTAAATCCTAATAAAAGGCTACTCTCTATCAGGTCTCTTCCTTGTTTTAGGTTTAGAATTGGTCTTTAACTCTAACTTCTGTTATAGTTTCCAACTCTAATTTCTTTTCTTTTGTCTCCTATTCATAATTGCCTTTTATATTATGAAATTAGGGTTTCTGGATTATACACAGTCAGTCACACGATCGTGTATCTAAAAAATACTTTAATATTACAACTTTACACATTCTTGGTCACTTATACGGGTAAAGGACATGATAGTGAATATTACTTGCACGAGCTTGCTTCTCCCATATGAGCAAAAACATCATCTTTAAAGCCTTACACATTTATTGTCTCTTACATGGCCCCTTTATATAGTCATATATATTATACACGGGTGTGTACATCTTCACACAAGCGTATGTCTCCAAAATAACTCCAATTCTTTTGTTTTATGCCACGATTTCTCCTAATTCTTCTCCTTTTGATCCATAAAAGCAATTGAGACCTAAAAACACATTTGAAATAAAATAAGTACCAAAACGACATAAGAATCTCAAATAACAAGCAAAATACCCTCAATATAGGCATAAAACATAGTTAATTAATCATTTATCAATATTATTGAGAAAGATAAGAACATAAGAAAGAAATTTTCACAGGCTAATGATCTTTAATTAAATTGCACGATAAGGGGTTAAAGTTTAAGAAATCATAGTAGATTCATTACTTAGGTATTATTTATTTAATTTGGATTATCTTTGATTAATTTGCATTCTTGGTTATTATTTGTGTTGAAATTTAGTTTAGCTTTATCGATTAAATTAAACCGTCATCTTATTTTGTCGATTAAATGATAAAAAAGAGGTAATTACTAGTACTTTTAGTCGCAGTGGGAACAACACTCGATGCTCTCTGTTGCTATATGATAAGTGTAAATTACATCATGTTTTAGGGCTTAATTTGATATATGTTTAGCTATTAATTCAATCATTTAGTATGTGTTCAGGTTAGAATTATGTTATTTTGTTAATTAATTGTGTTTTAAGTGCTTTACAAGTTAGTACAAGTCTTTGAGCATAAATATTATATTTTCGAGGTACCTTAATGTATTTGTTAGTGTTTCAAGGTCAACATCAAAGAACAAAAAATTTTCGGAGACATTCGGGCCAAAACAACGGCCTACGATCGTGACACGTGTTTGTTAGTATTTCAGGGTCAACATCAAAGAACGGAGAAATTTCAAAGACATTCGGGTCAAAACAATGGCCTATGATCGTGGCACAATAGGCCACGATCGTGACAGAAGCACCAGAGTTGGCCCACGATCGTGGCTCACATGCCATGATCGTGATAGAAGCCCAAAACATGGCCCACAATCATGGTCTACACAACATGATCGTGATAGAACACTCGGATGTGGCCCACGATCGTGGCCTACATCCGACAAATATACAGATACTAAAAAACATCAAAATTTGAGAGATTGTTTAGAACTTTTGAAGCTCGAAAAAACCCTAGGGTTGCTCAGAACACTAAAGATATTTATAGAACAAGACAAATAGGTAGAAAGGAGCTTTTTCACCAACCACTTTGAGAAACCCTAGAGACAATTCATCAAGAGATCGAGAAAAAGAAGAAGGAAGAGAGAAGAAGAGCAGAAGCTGACTCAACAAACTTCCTAGATTAGGAGTTTCCTGACGTCGCTGCCTCCCATCATTCATTCAGATCGTATTTCCTATTTATTTTTAGTTTTATTATTTTATAGAATTGGAGTAACAGTTTAATGATAGGAATTTTGAATGTTGAAGATGTTCTGAACTCACCTTCGGAGTTTTATCTTTGAATTAATTAAATTTGATTGTTTATGTGTTATTTGGATTTATTGTGATTTAATTCTGTGATTGCATAATTTGATAATAAACTGAGAGGGTGAATCGGATGAAAAACCATTAAATTGGGCTAACAAGAGTTTAGTGATTTAATAGAAATTAGAGTTAAATCAAATCGGTAAATTGTGCGAAGAGAGATCTTGCATAAGGCTTCGATAGTTTATTAGAGAAATTCAAAACTAATTAGGGTTTTGGATATGTTGTTGATTGGGAGATTGCAACTTCCATAATTTGATTAGGGTTTATGAGTTATGGTTAATGGTTATAACTCGAGAGAGAATAATCAACCCTAGGAACGTCTAGAACCAATAATCCAGTAATTCATAATCAGTTAAGTTAGTATTAAGGATAGGTAAAATTTCCTTTCTCTCAATTGGTAATTTCTTTAGGTTGATTCTTGGGTGTGTTGCAATTACTTAATAATTAGTATTTCCGTGATTGATTCTTAATTTGATTTGATTGATTGAATTAATTTCTCGTTTTTATTTTCGTGCAATTTAAATTTTTGTGTCATTTTCTGGCCTTAGATTTTAGGATTAGATTATCCCTCCTCGTGGAATCGACACCTTAGGTACTACGTTAACAAACTATGCGCTTGTGGATTATCGAGGGTTATTTATTAAAACTTACACACATCAAACACCTGATCATTATAATGTAGTTCGATAAGTGCACTTATCTTTAGGGATCTATAGGGTAGGGATCTTGCATATCAGTAACATAAGATCTATTCTAATAGTTGGAGAAGAAATAAACTGACTTACAACACTTATCAAGTATGCAATATCAGGGTGAGTTAATATAGGATAGTTTATTTTTCCAACTAATCTTCTATATTTTTCAGAGTCTTCAAGAAATTCTTTATCTTTGGTGAGTTGTAGATTAAAAGGCATTGGGTTGTTGCATAGCTTAAGTCCTAACTCTTTGATCTTAGTTAATAGTTCAAGTAAATATTTTTTTTAGACAAGAAATGCCTTTCTTGCTTGTTATTACTTCTACTCCAAAAAAATACTTCAAAGCTCCTAAATCTTTCATATGAAATTGATTATAAAGAAAGGATTTTAGTGATAAAATACCTATAGAATCACTTCCAGTAATGAAGATATCATCCACATGCACAACAAGGAGAATAATCCAATATGTAGATTGTTTGTGGAAGACTAAATGATCATATTTACTCTTATTCATTTCAAATATTTACGCTACTTGAATAAATTTTCCAAACTAGATGTGTGGACTCTGTTTCAATATCAGATAGTTACTTTTGAATATGACAATATACTCTCCCTAAGCAATAAACTTAGGTGGCTGCTCTTAAAGGTCACCATGTAAGAACACATTTTTTTTGTCTAACTAATGTAAGGTTCAATTACAAGTACCTACCACAAAAATGAATGGACGAATAAAGATTGGGTTAGCAATAAATGAGAAAGTATTAGAATAATCCACAACATAAGTTTGAGCATAATCTTTTGCCACAATTTGTGCTTTAAGTCGAGCCATTGGTCCTTTATAATTGACTTCAACTTAAAAAAATCCATTTACATTTGATAGCCTTCTTTCCAATAAGTAAGTTCATTAAATCCCATATACCATTAGTATATAAAGCATTCACCTCCTTTATTATAGCATTAAACCAACTAGGATGAGACAAAGTTTCATGAACAATTTTTAAGAGAGACATGGAATCAAGTAAAGCAATAAAAAAAACATGAAGAAAAAGACAAATGATCATTAAAAAATAAAAGAGGGAATAAGATAAGTGCATTGATGTTTTCCTTTTCAAAAGCAAATTTGGAGATCATCAAATTTTGGATCTAATGTCAAAGAAAAAATAAGCATCAAACTTATAGTAAGATGATTTGTCTTTTGGAATAGACTTGACAGATAGGTAGTGGTAACATTAGTGCTTTAATAAGCGATATCATAAACTAACAGATCATCGTCCTCCTTTTTATGTACTAAAGAAGTAGGAAAGAAACAAATATGTTCACAAAATGTAAAATCGGTAGGCACAAGATATTTGTTATGAGTTGGATAATAGCACTTATATCCTTTTTGTAGACGAGAGTAGCCCAAAAATACACATCTTAAAGATTTAGGATCTAACTTAGTGACATGTGGATGCACATCAAGAACAAAACAAGTACTACTAAAAATTTGCAGTGTAAGAGGGGATAAGGGTTTAGAAAGAAAAATAACATTATAAGTAATCTCGTCATGAAAAATGAAGGCATACTGTTATTCAAGAAACGGGATAACAGGATGTGGAGACTGCATTGGTCCAAATTAGTTTAGGAAAACTCATTTAGAATAAGAGTGCTCTGACAATTTCAAAAAATGATAAATTTATCTTTCAACCACGTAGTTTTGAGATGGTGTCTCAGCACATAAGGACAGGACTAATGAAGAATGCAATGCATTGTCACTTCTCAAAGTACAGACAGAGACATTAAAATGTGTTTTTATTTCAACACAAACAGCAATAAAATGGGAGAATAATTTAAAACAAAATTTCATTAAATAAAGCTAAGTCATATGAAAGAAATTATCAATAAATATAACAAAATATTGAAATCCATTTTCAGACTCGATAGGACATAGAGCCCAAACATCATAACGTACTAATTCAAAAAGAAAAACTATTTCGTTTATTAACTCAGGAAAGTGTAGACAAACGATGGTGTTTGGTGAGTTGACAAGACTTACAATCTAAGCTAGAGAAATTATGAAATTAAGGACATAACTTTTCCTGTTGAGGTATAGAGGGATGTTGTAACTGACAATGAGCTTTAAAGGGAGTTAAGACACTAGAACAAGTGATGGGTTAGGACACCTTGGAATCTACAATGTAGACCTAATGATTTCCTTTACAAATAATCTTCTTCTTCATAAGATCTTGAAAAAGAAAATGATAAAGAAAGAATGAGATACAACAATTTAAGGCACGAGTAAGTTTACTAATAGATAGTAAATTAAAGGAAATTCTTAGTAAGTTTAAGGTAGAGGACAATGACAGTAATGGAGTGGGTTAAAGGTTTTAGAGCTAATAACAGAAGAAGTAGATCCATAAACTAAAGTAACATGGGAAAAAAAAGAGTTTTTAAAAATTTTAAAAAAAATGGGATTACCCATTATATGGTCTGAGGCATCAGAATCAAGGACCTTTTTATAAGGAAGAGAAAGAAGGCATGTAGGTGTGTTACTTGAGTCAAAAATAGCAAAGATAGGGTTAGATGAGTTTTTCAATGCTTCTTGGAACTGAGCAAATTTAGTAAAATTATCTGTTGAAACTATAATTGTCTTCTCAATATCAATGCATAAGGGCTCAACATATATGGGCTAAACATATATAATATGAACAAGTGACAATTTATAAAATACAAGCCTAATATATGTGGACTCTATCATGTATAGGCGCAGCAGATACAGGTTCAATATATATGGGATTGGCATATGCAAACTACATATGCAGTCTTAGAACATGTATGTTTAGCACATGTAGCCTTAGGATATGTAGGCTAAGTACATGCAAGCTCAACACACACACTCAAGATAAAGTATGAAAAGCAGATGAACCTAGCAAGGATAAACCCAACAAAGCTAAACCTTGCAAGGATGAACCTAGTAAGGATTGTGTTTTGATTCAAATGTTAAAGAGTCATTAAAGCTCATTCTCTTCATAAAATTATTACAAAAGTGTTCTCTGCTCTGAATTAAATAGCCCTTTGCCTTCACTGATCAAAATGGTTTGAACACCTTTGATGTCCTTTTTGCAGACTTGCTAGTATAGTTATCAGGTCCTTGTGTCATAGAAATTTTTGCCTGTTCTCCTTTTCATGTGAGAACTTGATTATGAATTTCCAGTATATTTTATTTCCCAAGTTCTATTTTCCACGGAAAAAGATAGTTCTGTTAGTGCAGGCTATGTGGAAACTCTTTACTGAATTAGTTAAAATCAATGTACGACGTTTCTCAACATTACGGAAACCACTTTCTGCATCCTAGGTTTTCAATCGAAGAGAAGATTCACAGTAAGATCATATGCAAACTGCTTATCCTTTCACATTGAACACAATTCTACATGTAACATTTCTTCAAATAAGTTACGAATTCAGAGTTCTCTCCCCCTATTCACATACTACGAGGCCCAGTACCCCAAACCCGATCTGCCAACCAACAGAGGTTAATGGTTAATAAACAAATCTTTGCACTCTACAATGGAACTCGAGTATCCTTAGAAGTTGCAAACAGAACTTTGACGAAATAGACCAGCAGATTCGTCACAAGATCCCCAAGTAGTTGAGTCCAAAGGTCAGATGTAAGCATGAATCATGATTTCATTTGATGGGGTGTTGGGTGAAGGATGGATTTCGCAAGCTCTTCGTTCATCTTAACAGGAAGTGGAGGCATTTGTTTCATTATCTCCGGCACGTCTTTCAAGCTAAAGATAATTTTCTAGTTAGAATCATCAATCAAAGTCCTCGACAAATCTAACAATATGTGGCAAAATGTAAACATTTCATTTCTTAACAGATGAATAAACATGTGATGGACCTGATGGATAATCAATCATCTTTTAACTACCTCCAAGACATAAAGACGTTCTTACCTCTGCAGTAGCAAAGAAGGATGATATTTACAGGATAACCTTCAGAATCTAGCACATTTTGAACTGTCTTGAATATATTTCATAGAACAAAAACTCTACCAGTATTACTAGTGCTACTAAAATCACTGAATCAGCATATGCAATTCCTTGATATTTTGCGTGACAATTAGATAATGAAGTTAATAGCTATATGAGGTCATAATGGTGCAGTAGAAAAGGCTTGGAAATCAAAACAAAGCCGGTGCAGCATCAGAAAACCAAAAGAGAAATTGTTCGATGACTTTCAGATATTTGGACTAATCAGCTAAGATCTGAATCTAGCTTGCAAGCTTCTCAATTGGTTTCAATTTCATTTGGTATCCTGCTAAAAACCAATCTCCGCCATCTTAATGGCTTAATCTTAAATTCTATTAACTCAACAGGAATTCAACTACTATTAAGATCCCACAGTAGAGAGGACCAAAGCAATTTTGAAAAGCAGCTATGGACCTCAAGTTTTTGATTGTATAATAAAGAAAAAGATCTCATCTTTCCTGATGTATCCCTAACAAACAAAATTCCATGAAGATGATAACAGACAAATATAGATGACAGGAGATTCAGCATAAGAAGGGCCTTACCAGCTCTGAATGTTAAAATACACTTATCAAAAAACAAACTAAATCTTAAGACATCTAAGAACAGAGATTAACTATCGTGAAAAAGAAATGCCTATATGAAAACAATCTCAACAATAGTGACAACTTACTCATTCAAAATTGAGACGATGTTGTCCCGAGTTTTGCTTAGAAGATTGATGTTATCATGTATCTGCAAGAAATGGATACAGAATGTTGTCTGTAATTCATCCAACACTAGGGAAAATTATCAGTCTTCATCTTTGTCTTTTTCCAGATTATTGAATCATGAATATTGTACAGAATAGTAGTGTAAAACCACTCAATTTAAAAGTAAATCAATGAAATTTGATGTCATGTCACTGAGAGGCTGTACCATATTTCTGTCACTATAAACTATCTTTTAAACAAAGGCATAGCCTTCGTAAGTGAAACAACTTATCTCTGCTCAATGTCTAAAGGTCATCTATCAGAGAATAGTTTCCTCAAGATGAAAACTGTGCACAAGGGCCCTGTGGGCAGCAACTATAGCGTGATTGAATGAAAGTAGGAAGATAATAGTTGGAGATTACTAAAATCGATTTTGCACCATCAACAGAACTTGAGTGCTTTGTTAGTACTCAAGAATGTGCAACTTCAAGTATAAATTGAGGCACCTTCCAATTAAACTTTAATGACAACTTGATTCATTTAACTCATAAAAAAAAATAATGTTCACATTACAAAAATGGTGGTTTCAACTCCTTTAGCATATTGGAAAGTGTATTGAACCATAAAACTTCGATCAAAGGAATAAAGATCTCTTTGAACCATAAGAATGTCCTCCTCACGAGGAAGACTACATCACTCCATAACGAGGAAGATGCAAAATGCAAAGTATATTGTCATGAAATGCAAGAAGTGAAATAACAGCTCCAATTGTTGCCGAAATGAGCAAATGAAAAAAATATATAATGCAAATAGGATCACCTGGAAAGAAGCAAAATTTGAAGAAATTTGACTTAAGATTTGGGAATTTTGCTCAAGCAGCTCTCCTGTTGCACCACCAATAGCTGCAAATAAATATATCATCTATCACTTTGTGACAGACATAATTCTTCAAGGTACATCATATTATTGCAACTAATAAAATTTATCTGCAATTCTGCCATACTATATGGGCCCCAAATGTGAGCAAATCCAAGCATAACTAGGAAAAACGATTCCTGTGAACCACAAAGCAAGAACTAATGTTTCCAATCATGAAAGCTCTGTGATTTCAGAACATATGAATTACTCATTGTAGTGACATGATATTACAGAAGCAAGCATTCCAGAAATGATGATCTATTACATCACAACTAGCTGTCTTCACTAGTGAATAAAATATGCAACGAAGTACTGATATCAGTTTACTAGTCACCTTCTTTCTCCCATTTCTTTCTCTTTAGAAAAGTACAAACCTTTATAAGATATGCCATCATCGTTGTCCATTGGTATGACAGGCGGAGTATATGAAGGACCATTAGAACGAGTTGTTAAATGAGATGATGATTTTGCTGAAGAATCTCCACCCTTTTCCTGTGAAGAAATTGTGTATAAGTGACAAAGCTTTTGGAGACTGCAATTGAATAGGAAAAAACTAACAGCATCAAAAGCATGCTTCACAAAGTTTTCTTTATGACAGGTCTACAAGACCCACCACCATCACATGTCCGATAAAAATATTCACACCATAACAAAATGCTATTTGGAAGATCATCTCAAAGTTAGACACATGTACAAGGTCTATGCTTCTTTGCCAAACTGTAAGACATGCCCATCATCTTGTGGTGAAAACATGCATGCACATAAAACGGATACCCATTATATGCCATCATCTCATCTGAATGCATGCATAAGTAGCTCCATGTTACTTTCCACAAAGTAGACATTATTGGAATTGATGGTAGGGTCTCCCCAAGAAAATGCTGCATCTATGCAACAAAGGATAATATTACTTGGTTTTTTTGAATGTGAATACGGAAGAAAAGAATACATGGACTAGTAATTATAGTGTGTGCGGCACAACAAACTAAATTCCAGTGGATCAAGCACTTGTGCCTGTAAAGTTAACACATTCCAACACTATTCTCATGTTTATTTCCCACTTCATTAGTATCAGCATTGTCTAGCAGTTACATACAGCATGAGGTGCGAAGTTTACTTAACAGGTATATACCTTTCTGTCCTTGTTTTTCCTTGCTGAATGATCCTCTTTCCTTCTCTTACCATTTTCTTTTTTCTGAAAAAGTCAAAAAATCAGCCAGTAAAGACTATGTATTGTACACAGCATTATTAACTTGTGAGTTCAACGCGTACACATGCATCTGCGCTCTGTCACAGAGCATACCCAAAATGATAAAAGTACAAATTCATCCATTCCACTAGTACTACGATTTGAACAATAACTAACCTTTAGAAAGCAAAACCACATTAAACGAGAGAAGAGAGAACAAGTATCTAACAATGCATCCTAAATAAGTCATTCAATAAAAACATGGGATTAAGGAGAAGTAAAAGATATCATTGCATATGAAGTGTCCTACACTGTTACTGTCGTGTACAGCTATTACATTTGTTACCAGCTGTGTATTGATGTATATTCATACTTACATAGGAGATAATGAGGGATTATAGGAAGCGGCTACCAGTTGTATATTGATACTTTGTATAGGAGATTATGAGGGATTATAGGAATAGATTTTAGACTGTAATTAAGAAAAAGGTTATCTATGTAATGGAAAGAACTCCTCAGTGCAGAGGCATTGAAACCATTTACATGATATCTGAGCTCTCTCACTTCGGATTTTTGGTTCAATTTCCTCGAGTACTTTCTGGTTAAGAATGGAAAGAATTATCCTAGTTGGGAGTTTAAGTTCAAAATACTTGTGAAAGGGCAGGAACTATGGGGACATTTGGGTGAGTCTTCTAAGCTCCTACTGATTCTAAAGAACTTAGTTCATGGGAAAGCAAGGATGCCAAGATTGTTATACCACTGCCAAAGAAATGTGGCATTAGCTTAGACGTTTTTATGATCAAGATAAAGTTGCTCATAAGTTTCAATAGAATTAGAGTTTGCCAACTACAGAGAAGGTAACCTTTCTATTGACCAATTTTATGCTGGCTTTCTTAATCTGTGGAGTGAATATGCTAGTATAGTTTATCTCAAAGTTCCTAAGGAAGCTGTAGCAGCATTGCAAGTGGTTCATGCTGAAAGCCAAAGAGATCAATTTCTGATGAAGCTAAGACCTGAATTTGAGATAGTAAGGGCTGGATTACTCAATCGTATCCCAGTTCCCTCTTTGGATATATGCTTGGGGGAATTAAACATCTAGCCACACAACTTGGCATCACTCAAGATACAATGACTACTGAGATGGTTAGTATTCATACACTACACAAGGAAAACGCAAATCCAAAACACAGATACAGTGTTACACTTGCAAGGAGTTTGGGCATATTGCAAAGAATTCTAGCAAGAAGTTCTGCAATTGCTGCAAAAGGGAAGGGCATATTATTATCATGTGTAGCCTCAAAAGAAACAAGTTCAACATTTCCAGGCCATTGTTCAATCCAATGCAGCTGCTTTCTCCCATAATTTTGATCCTAGACAGCAATATACAACTGGTTCTTCATCTGGACAACAATCTACAACTGGGTCTTCATCTATTCTCACAACTGACAGGGTACAATAGATGATTGCTCACTTTCTCTGCATTTGGCCTTCAAGGTAAAGGAAATTACTCACCTCTCATGACTGGTAGTACAGAGGCTCTACATGTTGCTTTTGTAAAGGTGACCAACATATTCAAATTGCCAATGGTAGTAATCTACCTGTTACTTCAATTGCTAATTTGGGGTCTTCTTTCACCAACGTATTTGTATCACCAAAATTATCTACAAACTTACTTCCTGTTGGACAACTTGTTGATGATAACTATGAAATTCACTTTGATTGTAATGATTGTTATGTGCAAGAATAGGCGTCAGAGAAAGTGATCCCAAAAGGGCCTAAAGTGGGACATTTATTTCCTCTTCATTTTTCTTCTATTTCTTATGGGTGTAGCTCTTGTAAACTTAATAAGAATAAATATTTACCCTTGCCTTCACATGGTAACTGAGCTTCCACATGTTTTGAGATTATTCACACCAATATTTAATGTGAGTCATTTTCTCTCTCATGCTTAGTCCAGATATTTCATAACATTTATTGATGACTATAGTCGCTCCCATTGGGTCTATTTTCTTAACTCTACTTTTCAAACTTTTGTTGCTTTTATTAAGACTCAATTTTCTAGTTGTATTAAGATTCTTCAATCTAACTCTGGGGAGAATATATGTCCATTGAATATCAAAAAAACCTCAAAACAAAGGGTGTTGTCTCCCAACATTCTTATCCTTACACTCGTCAGCACAATGGAGTTGTTGAATAAAAGAATCATCATCTTTTGGATGTTGCCTGTACTTTGTTAATTGAATCTTCTATACCTCCTAGATTTTGGATAGAAGCTTCATCTACTGCTCTCTATTCAACTGTGGAAAAGCTGGACAAAATGAGTCCGGATCTATAGGAGAGCCTGCTGTTAATTATGAGCAGACTTTTGGGAATCAGTTTTCTGTTCTTTTAACCAGATAATTTTGATTGATTTAGGTGTACTTTTTTATAAGTAACTATGAGGTATGCCTCAAGGTTATACTTAAATACCCAATTGAAGTTGCTGTTTGATCAAGTTTTATAAAAAAATTAAAACTTTCAATAAATTTCTTCATGTTATCAGGGCAAATTTGAACCAATCCCTATTCTATTCTTGTTATTGCACGTCCATGACAAAATTCATTAAATCTGCCTTGGCAAGTGAATATGCAAGTGGCACATCCAACACAATCTCTGGCCAAATGGCCATACCTACCCATCTACCAATAATTCTAAAAATATCTTGACGCCAACTATTGGGCATAAACTTAACGGCCAAAATTTCAGCTTGTGGTCTAAATCAGTAATGATTTTCATATGTGGAAAAGGAAAAGAAGACTATTCGTCCAACTGAACAAAAATAGCCCTAACTAAATCTGGACGGTGGAAAATAATCTAGCGATGTCCTGGCTGCTAAATTCCATGACCAATGAGACAGGTGAAAACTTCATGTATTACGAGACAGCAAAAGAAATCTGGGAAGAAGCCCATGACACGTATTCCAATAAAGACAATACTTCTGCTGTGTTTGAAATCAAAGGAATTCTAGGTGATTTAAGACAGGGAGAGTCATCAGTCACAAAATATTTCAACTAATTAATTCAGTGCTAGCAACAATTAGATATCTAGGGGATGTCTCATGGAATTGCGCCGAGAATGACAAACAATATAGGAAGTTCCAAGAGAGGGAGAGAGTTTACAAGTTTTTGTTGTGACTAAAATAGGAACTTGATGAGGTTCATGCCCAGCTTTCGTGAGGTTTTTGCAGAAGTACAGAGGGAGGAGACTCGGAGAAAAGTGATGATGGCAACGTCAACAGGACAGCCCAACCTAGAAGGATCTGGCCTTGCAGTAAGGGGGCAATTCTCGAGCTCTTTTCGTAAAGGACAGCCAAATCAATCAAGCAACTATAATACCTAGAGGCAGAACAATCTCCCATTGTGTGATCACAACATAAGCTGGCATATGAAGGAAACGTGCTGGAAAATACATGGAAAACCAGCAAATTGGCAACCTTCCTCTCAATCATTTCAAACAAGCCGCAAAAATATTGCAGTAGCAGAAAATTAGAAATCCAAGGAAACCAGGCCATTCAACCAAAAGCAAATAGAAGCCTTGCAGAAAATGATACAAAGCTTAATCCAAAATGCACACAATCCTACTGAAAGCAATACAACAACTATGGCACAAAAAGTTAGCTGCTACACTATGGCACAAAAAGGTAGCTGCTACACTGCTTTAAGTGCAAAGACAAATTCTATGCAATGGATTGTTGATTCGTGAGCATCTGACCACATGACAGGGGATGTTACAACCTTCAGCAAACTCAAACCAACCACAGAGGGGACCTCTGTTAAAATTGCTGATGGTTCATATTCAGAAGTGACTGGTATAGGTTCAAATCAATCACCATATCAGAGGAAATCAAACTAAAATCAGTCCTATTTGTGCCTAACTTAGACTACAATTTGTTTTCTATCAGTAAACTCACAAAGGATCTTAATTGTGTCACTAAGTTCTATTCTACCTTGTGTTAATTTCAGGGCTTTGAGCTTGGGGAGGACGATTGGAAATCCAGAAATGAGTGCAGGTCTCTATCTCTTGCAGACTGAAGGCCTGTCCACCCAAAATCTCGTGTGCTGTCTCAACTCAGAATAAAGAAAATATTATGCTATGGCATTATAGGTCAGGCCATTCCATCGTTATGTGTCTGAAAAAGCTATTTCCTTATCTGACCAATAAAAGTCCATCTTTCTTTCAATGTGAAGTCTATCAATTATCTAGGCATCTTAAAAGTTCCTTTCCTATTTAGCCATACAAAAATCCCATCCTTTTTATATGATCCATAGTGACATTTGGGGACCATATAAGGTCAAAAATATTTCAGGCCATCGGTGGTTTGTCACGTTCATTGCTGACCACACCCAAATCACCTAGCTCTTCTTAATGAAGACGAGGTCAAAGGTAGGGCAACTAGTTCAAATTTTTCACAAGATCAATGAAAACCAGTTTCAAACCACGGTCTAAATTCTCAAAACTAACAATGCGAGAGAATTCTTTCACTCTGTTCTTGTGAAATATCTTAGTGAACAAGGCATTACTCATCGTAGTTCTTGCGATGATACACCACAAAAAAATGGTGTAGCAGAAATAAAAAACAAACACCTATTAGAAGTTACAAGTTCACTAAGGATGACAACTCATGTTCCAAATATTGTTTGGGGGAAGCAATTATGATTGCTACATATTTAATTAACTGAATTTCCTTTCGTATCCTAAACTTTCAAACTCCATATCAATCTCTCATCACCACCTATCCTCACATTCAGTGTATGATCAATTTACCTCAAAATCTTTGGTCGTACATCCTTTGTCCATATTCATCACCAAAACCGTAGCAAGTTTGATCCTAGGTCTATTAAGTGTATTGTCCTTGGAGCAACCATTCTATCCCAAATATAATATTTAGGGGGGGAATTCTACAAAGGACTATCATATTTGGTCTATGGATCCTAATGTGCCCCGCTCGGTTGCTCCATGTTTAATTGTAGTCCATAGCATACCTAGTCCTATTATGCTTAATCCTAATCCTTCTATTCTTCATGTCTGGGAGAATACAAAAAGGGAAAGTGCTTAATTGTCTATTCCAAAAGGCAGAAAGAACAAAAGGAGACTAAGCATTGCACTCATCCACAACATTGTTACGAAGCCATCCCAAGCCCTCAACACCATATAGGTAATGATTCCACTATATCACATTGCCCTAATGATTTAAATGATTTGGACCTGCTATTGCTCTTAGGAAAGAAAATAAGCATGTACTTTACATTTGATTGGAAACTTTTGTGTCTTATGACAACTTGCCTCCTTATTATAGGGCATTTACTACTTCTTTGAGTGAAAAACAATTCCTAGAAATGTTCAGGAAGCTCTAAACAGCTTGGATGGAAGGAAGCAATTATAAAGTGAATGCTTTAAAAAAGAACAAAACTTGGGATTGTACAAAACTACCTACTGGAAAAAAGGTGGTTGGTTGCAAGTGGGTATTTTTAGTAAAGTATAATACGAATGGAAGCATAAATCGATTCAAGGCTAGACTTGTTGCCAAGGGGTTTACACACTTCTATGGTATCGATTATGAGGAGACCTTTGCTCCTATTGCAAAACTCAACTCTATCCATCTTCTTCTCTCCCTTGCTGCAAATTTGGGATGGCCATTGCATCAATTAGACATAAAGAAAGCCTTCTTAAACAGTGACCTAGAAGAATAAGTATGCATGGAAGTTCCTCCCAATTTTGACACACATCAAGGTTGTGTAAAGGTATGTAGGCTAAGGAAATCGTTTTATAGGCTCAAACAATCACCTCGTGCATGGTTTGAAAAATTAACTTGAGTTGTAAAAAGGTACTGGTTCACTCAATGTCAAACAGATCACACTATGTTCATCAAGTTATCTCCTACAACAACATCATCTTAGTAGAAATCATGTTGAACGCAAAGTCTAGGGAGTTCCAGAAGTACGTAGCTTTACCACTAACAGATAAAGAGGCATCAAGGTCTCTCCTAAAGGAAAGAAAGCAATCATGATAGAGAATGTAGGTGATATCATCCTAATGAGTGATCACTAGACGAAATCAAGTTTATGAAGGATGTTCTAGCCGATGAATTTGAGATCAAAGAGTTGGGACAACTCAAATATTTTTTGGACATGGAAATAGCTTGCTCACAATAGGGAATTTCAATCTCACAACGGAAATATACCTTGGATCTATTGAAAGATATAAGCATGTTAGATTGCAAATCGACTATTACTCCTATGGACTCTACAATGAAGCACCTGATGGAAGAAGAAAGAAGCTTGATAGATAACGGGAGATGCCAAAGACTAGTGGGAAGATTAATCTACCTTTCACTTTCTAGGCCAGATAAGTTTTGTCGTAGGAATGGTGTGTAGACACATGAATCAGCCAATAGAGGAACACTTGTAAGTTGTTTTCCAAATCCTAAGATTCATAAAACAAAGTCCAAGAAAAGGTCTTTTCATTGGGAAATCTATAGATCGAGGAGTAAATATTTTCACCGTTGCAAACTGGACAGGTTCATTAATAATATGCAAATCTACTACAAGATATTGCACATATGTCTACGGCAATATGGTTACATGGAGAAGCAAAAAACAAGCTATAGTTGCAAGATGCAATGCTGAGGCAGAATTCGAAGCAATGTGCCTTGAGATTTACGAAGGAATTTGGCTTAGGAGGATGTTAAAGGAATTTGACAATTGTGCGCCCTGATATTTCGTTTGTTGTATAAAAGGTCAGTCAATTTATGCAAGCTCCTTGTCACTCTCATTTAGCCGTTGTACGATGAATCTTGCGTTATGGTAAATCTAGTCGAGGGCTCCTCTTTTCTTTTGGGAATTCTTTACAATTAATTGGTTATAGTGGTGCCAATTGGGCTGGTTGTGTGGATACTCATCATTCTATTGCAAGTTGGTGTAAGTTTCTTGGCAATGCTTGGAAGAGTAAGAAGCAAGATCGGGTTTTCTAGTCTTCTACAAAATCAGAGTATTGAGCTATGTCATTAGCATGTTTTGAGATTGTATGGTCGAGGTTTGTAGGATGAACATGGTATTTCTCAGCTTACTCTTCCTACACTTCATGTTGATAATACAAGTGCTACTTAGATTGCTACTAACCATGTATTTCATGAGCACATCCAGCACATTAAAGTCAAATGTCATTCAATTCATGAAGTATTTGATCAACATGTGATTACTCTTGCTCATATTTCCACCAACCTGCAAATGGCTGATATTTTTACTAATGCATTATCTCACAATTGACATCAGTTTTTGGTTAGCAATTTGATATTGTTTGACCAACTAGCCTCAATTTGAAGGGGAATGTTATTGTATTGTACAGTTATTACATCTATTACCCGTTGCGTATTGGTGTATTTTCATACTTACCTTATATAGGAGATTATAAGGGGTTATAGGAAGTTGCTACCAATTGTATATTGATACTTAACTTGTATAGGACTTGTACAGGAGATTATGGATTATAAGAATAGATTTTAGGTTGAAATTAAGAAGAAGATTATCTATTTAATGAAAAGAACTCCTCACTGCAAAGGAATTGAAACCATTTGACATACACAGTCTCATTGCTTCATCTAAAATCAACATGGCAACCTTCATCATCTAAAAGTCAATCTAGGACGCAAAGCACCTACCTTTCTTCAATAACCAGTCTTAGTTCTTTTTTGTTGAATCATATACCAAACTTGAAGGTCCTTCAGTGGCCATTTATAAAACGTTGGAGTGCATATTAGTTTAATATGCTCAAGCAAAACTTTCTTTTTTGGAGTGCATTCAAACTGTCAAAAAGTTTGAATTCTAAGCTCTTATTTGAAAGAGCTACTACTGCTCTAAATCCCACATTTCAGAGGAACACTGTGAATCAGAGCTTATTTGCTCTATATTTCTTTCATTATAGACTGCAGTATATATATACATGCATAGGGTTACAG
>JAOTBA010000009.1:7002556-7013520 GCA_025629845.1 Erythroxylum squamatum | reverse complement strand
AGTAGCACACGTTGTGTTTCGTTCTTATAAAAGAAGTACTAGATCTCATAGTTAAAGTATGAAGATACCGAAAGAAATGTATGGTTATTTATAAAAAATAAGTTCACGAGACTAGTCTAATCATAAGGATCTTGAATAAAATATTATTTCTATGTTTGTAGATTCCTTTTTTTTTTTGAAAAATTATGTCTATATATTTCTTTATATGTAATGATGATTGCATAATTGATCCTTATACTTGAGATTACCAAGATATCTCTCGTAAAAATTATTATGTTATGATATTGTTTATAATTTAAGATAAATTATCATAAAATCTCAAATTTTACCTAATTTTGAAGTTTAAAAAATTTCAGGAATAAAATATGAAATATTTAATTGTATTTAAATTAAATTATATTTACTTTATAATTTAAAATTATTAATATTTTTATAATTATTTTGTATCTTAATTACATTACTTAAAATTTTAACTAAAATTCCAAAACTAATTCCCAAATTATTGTGAAACCCTAATTGAACCCCTTCTCTGTTTGGTTTATCACGCATCATCATCTGTAGCGAGCAATACTAATAATAGCAATGATAATTTGTTATCGGGTTCCTAATTTGCAGCAAAAAGAAACCAGTAATAATAGGAAGAAGATGAGAAGTGCTTCGAGGGAATGATTTCTGTTCGTACTCGTATCCATACTCACCCTACACTTGCATCATGCACTTGGTCTCAGCAGACTGAAAGAAGATTAACAACATGATATGATTACTGAATGATAAAAAATAAAAACAACATACGAAGTTTGTTAATCAAAAAGTGTCATTTGTAACACTTCCACATGATGGCAAATGGTAACAAATCTTGCAGTTAACAATGCACTCACTTTGTTAGAGCTTTGGGAGGGGGAGGGAGATGCAGTAACCATAGTGAAAAATAGATTATAACTCCCCTCATATTAACTTGCCATGCCTATCTTCGTGATGGCATTTCACCAAGTACTAGGTTTTTTGTTTACATAGCTCAGGAGTCATCGTCCTCTGGATCAATATCTCTGACCTTCACGTCTGCATCTTCACCATACTGGATACAGTTGTCAATCTGGGCCAACACGTACTGCATGCTGCACAATAAATAAGCACAAGACACAACTCAATTATTTGTTCCTCTTCCTTATCAAAATGAACATCTTAATGCTGGCAGCAAGAGCAATACATTTCTCGTGTTTAAACCCAAAATCTTATTTTCCTCTGTATTTGTTTCCAGTTATCAACTTGAAGAGCTTTTTGCCTTCGCTCATATGTTGACTAAATGAGCAAATCACAACACCAACCCCAGTAACTCAAAGCTTCATTATCAAATCCTACAACATTTCTTATGATTCTGGGATTCCAAAGTATATATCCCACAGATACAAGACTAAGTTTTCCTGTAGACTTTCAGACATGCTATATGCATCTACTGTACCAGTTGCTGCTCCAGAGAATACTACAGCAAAGGGACATCTGCAACTCTCTATATAACCTCTGACAGCCCATTATACAAAGAGTCAAATAAGTTTCACCAACCAACAGCTTACTGCATATGAATATTATCCCTTTTTTTTTTTCAACAATGCCTAATATTGTAAAAAGAATATAGATCATTTCCGAAACTGCAAATGAACGATAAAATCCTATTATCAAGAATGGACAGAGTACCTGCTCTCCTTTCTTAGGTCAAGCGGCACAAAGCTCACCATGCTATATTGATCAACCTAACAAACAAAAGTAGTCATTGATTCTGAGAGGAAAACAAAATACAAAATAGCAACTTAACTACAGATATAAATCATTATCCCAATTCATTTAAGTACCTATATCCCTAAGGATTGAAATTATGTTACCCCTACCATCCCACACAAATCCCAGCCCTAAAGAAATACAAAACCCCTGCCTTCCAAACCAACACACACTTTGTCATACATAAATAACCATTTAAAAAAGAAAGTTAACCAAGGAAACAAGGTAACTTAAATAGGTTATTTACTCACCAAATCGATCAAAGACTTGTTTAACTTAACAAATTGGGGAGCCATTCGCTTATTAAGTTCTGACAGCAAAATTTGAGGCTCTGGATTCAAGTAGCTAGGACCAGCAAAGATAAATGATAAACCAAAATAATATTTAGTTAGAATGTTTTTAAGGAGTCTTGAAAGAACAATGGAAAGATAAAGAACCCACTCTTCAATGTCTTTTTTGTTAGTAACAAGATCCATCTTGGAGAGGATATTAACATGAGGTAATTCAAGTTGAATCATTGCCGAAAGGGATGCCATACAACCACTGATAAACTTTGTCACATCTGTGATAAACTGAAAAAGAAAAAGGATACTTCTAAGTAATTGCATGTAAACAAAATAAAATGATAAGACCAGATCACCAAAGGCAAGCTGGAGGAAGCAGAATAAAAAAAGAAAAAACAACCTGCGAATCAAGCAAATAGACAGCGCAAACATTGAAGTTTTTCTTTTTCAAATGCTCCACGAAGTTTTTAAGCACAGGAACATGTGAAAAGAGTTCTATCTGGCCTGAAAACATTTTAGAGAGAAAGAAATTAGTTCTTTTTCATATCTTCTGGTGCAGATGTTACAAAAATTTCACGCATACATACATCTGTCTCTATAAGCACACATACACGGATACCTGGGCAATCAAACACTAGATAGTCATCATCCAAGTAATTGTCCAACTCTTCTGTTAACCAAGCATCCAAATTGTCTTCCAGTTGTCTAATTATCGAATTAAGGCCACCCAAAAGTCAGGGAAACAAAAAGAAAATAGAATAATATGCTTTCCATAACTATTTACCATAGTCTCTCAATCTTGTGCTCTCAAGGAGATCCTTTTTATGACCACGGAAAATTAAACCATGAAAAGCTCTATAAAACATGCTCAGAGAATGCTCTGGGTGCTTACATTATGTGCCATGATATTGAACAATCATTGAGCCCTTGTATTTAAAAAATAGGTCCATGGAACGCAAAGAGGAAGAAAACAAGAAAGAAAGAAGCCCACGGCAACACATTGAAGGTAGGGATGTAAAATCAAGCATTATGACTACACAAAAAGGATACTCCATGCAGTAAATAAGTGCTCCATTGGGACCCAGACCAAGTTCTTCCATAACATCATCCAAAGAAATTAGTTCCCTAATATCTGCAAGCAAACCAATTTTAGTACTCTCAATCCGAAGTAACGGGAGTAACAGATGAAATTACAGCCAGTTAAAGCAAGACTCTACTCACCCACATCCACGGGATAATCGAAATTCTCTGCAGCAGGATCCAGGTTAACAATATGTATTGACCTCCCAATAGCCTCACAGTGTTGGTGCAAACTAGAGCAGTAAGTGGACTGAATGGAAAGACAAACAAAATGACTTGAAGCATGCATATAACACAAATGGCATCCTCAAACAACTCGTTGTCAAAATAACATGAAAGCAAATTTACAGCAAAAGCAAACTTTAAGAAACCATGATAGAAAAAAGAGGAGCTCCTTGAGCGTAAACAAAAGAAATTGCAGAAACCCAGAAAAAAGAAATCACCTTTCCACTGCCTGCAGGGCCAATAACAAGTTGTGCGTAGCCCATGATCAGCCTATTGATCGAATGTCAAAGAAAAAGAAACAGCAGCCTCAGTATCCACAAAGAGAACTGAACACACGGAAGGAAGAGAGAATAGCCACGGCAATATAAGCAGTACACCAAACACCGACAGCGAAAAAGTAGTTCAGGACATCAGAGACAGCCATAAAACACCCAGGTACAACATTGGAACAAAATAAAGGCCTGAATTAGGGGGAAAAAAAAGAAATAGCAAAGGAACAGCTTCAAAACTTAAGGAAATTGGATTAAATAATGAAGGAAGGGTTGAAGTTGGAGTCGTCGCAGTCTTAGGGAAGAGGGTTACCAGCTAAGGAGAGAGAAGATGAGAGGGCGTTGAGAGAAGTCAGCAGGTCCAAAGATGAGAAAGTTGGAAAGCAAAGCCCACGCCAGGGTTTTCTTTTCTGTTTTAAAAATTAAAATTATAAAAATATTAATAGAGAACTGATACAAAGTATATATACAGTAGTCCCAGCACAAAGTTAGGTTTTTTATTTTAGTAGAAGGTCCCGAAGTCGCCCGTTCCGATTCTCCGGCTAGCCATACTTTCACCGAAACTCTGTTTATCTGCATTTCTACCCCTTCCCACTGATCGGGCTTCTTGTGTGAATCCCTTTGTTTTTCTACTTAATTAAACGACCTAGTTATCGGGTTCTGGGGTTGCCATTCCATTGAATTCTTTGCTATATTGCTCAAATCTATCAGACTAGAACTTGTCACTTGGTACAAGGTAATCGATAATGATTCGGTTGTTTCTGTCGGAGTCTGAGTGGAAAAGTGATGCCAGTGGAGGCAGCGATGTCGGCAAGAGGTGGATTTCTCTTTTGGAAGATTTGGGGTCTGTTATATGGTCACTGTTGACGGTCGGAGGTCGATCAGAAGCTCGTCTATGGCTTTGCAACACCATTTCAGGCATTACTTCCATTGCCCCGCACCGTAAGCGGGACTTGTTTGTCAGCTTATTAAGGGCTAGGACTAGAAACGAGGTTCTAGCTTCCCAGCTTTTTCGGATGATATTTGAGAGGAGGCCACAAAAAGTTGGTCTCCTTCTGGCCAAGAGAAGCTGTGTGCTTGAGAAGTTTTTTGATGGTAAGCCGTTCAGCGCATTATACCTTTCATTTTAGTGCTTGCTTGGTTGATCTTCTCATAAGCAGATGGATTGTTGTATGTTTTACTTACAGGCTACGTGTTGATGGAGTAACTAGTACTGTGTTTCTGTGACGTACAAGTGGATTGTTCATATGTCTATGTGATGATGCAGGACATCCAACTCGTATTCTGCAATGGTTTTCACACTTTGCTGTTGGTGGTGGAATGGAGCCCAAAAAAGGCGCCAAAGCATTATCTCAATTTGCTTTTGTCAATCGTGATATTTGTTGGGAAGAGCTTGAGTGGAAAGGAAAACATGGACAGTCACCTGCGGTGGTCGCTACAAAGCCGCATTACCTGATGGATTTGGACGTACTGCGAACAGTGGAGAATCTTATCGATAATGTGCCTGAATTTTGGTCGTCAGATGAGTTTGCTGAGTCACTGAAAGATGGTAGTATTCTGTCCATTGATACAAATTTCTTTTTGGAGTTCTTCGTCTGCTTGATGTATGAAGAGGATTCAAGAGATGTGTGGGATGTTATTGATGAGTTTCTGATGGAGGAATCTTTTTCGTTTTTATGTAACCACCTTCTAATCACTCTTCAAGAGCAGGAATTACACAATTTTCTCGAGTTACTACATAAATATTTGGACCCAAGCATTGAAACAGGAAATCCTGGCTACTCATCTTTGTGGCTTGAGTTCATAATTTCCAAAAACAATGGTTTTGAATATATTGATCAACTGCTTCTCTTAAATGCTGTTATAAGTCGAGGACGCCAGCTTTTGCGGCTTGCACAGGATGAAGATTCCCTGGAAGAACTAGAAAAGATCAAAGTCATCGTGTCCCAAATTGGCACCTTTTCAAGTAGTATTGATAGCTTGGTCCCTATGCTGAATGAGTGCTTCCAGATGAAAGCCATAGAAGCAATCAAGTTCTTGGGGCTTCAGTCCTGGGTTCTTCACTATGAACTAACAGAGAAATTCCCAACTCCAGAATCGTGGGAATTGTTATTTTTTCATAATAAAATAAGTTTTCAAAAATCTGAAAAGTATGTACTGGTAAGTCCCAATGGACAGTCGGATGGAAATGTTTCAGAGTTTGATGATGGATTATCAGCTAAAAGAAAGCACAGAAAGAAAGAAAGAGGAAAAAAGAACAAGAGAAGGAAATTTGATGATATGGCCAGCAATGACTATGAGGCGCCAGAGTTTGATTCATCAAACGAAAGGCTGGGTTTTCAAGCTGGGGCAGGTAGTTGGTTGCTCTCTGTTGATGGGTTCTCTGCATCATGGGCCAGTGTGAGTCACTATCTCGAATAACTATCTATATTCTTTTACTGCAAGGTTCTTTTGCCATCAAGTAATCTTACAAGAGTTAATCGTTATATCTTGTTGATTAGGAGCTTCTTTTTTAAATTGCATTCTTTCTATACTTGCACCGAAGATCAAGTACATCTTGTTTGGTGTCATAGTATTGATATGGAAATCTCGGTAAACAAATCATGTCATTAATTATTTCTAAACTGTTTTTATGCCTTAAACTTGTCAAATCACACCATGAACCAATGATTTTTTGAGTTGCAATCTAAATCTGGTTCTTAATTCTATCTGAAAGAAGGAGAATGGTTATGTCAATTGGTTGTTACAATTATAGTCTTCGAGATTTCTCCATCTATAAGCAGCTTCTGATTTTTTTTTTAATGATATCTAAATCTTGGTCAGTTTGAAACCTGATTTCAAGGTTGCACTTTTCTTCTTACTTTAGAACTATTTTTTATTCATTCTATTTAGCACTGTCCAATAGTTATTTTTGGAATTGTAGTAATTAGTTTATTTGGGGAACAGTGCATTGAGCTGATTATCTGACTCTGATGTTCTGCAGGCAGATTTGCCTGAATACCTCTCAAAATTTTGCTTTTCTACATGGATGAAGTGGTTACTTTCCAGTGTGACTTAATTTGTGAGGATGAGTTTGGGCTTACCTCCAAGATAGGATGAATTGCACATTCTCTGACTTGAATGCGCGTTCACGATGAGGATGAGTATGTATTTGATCTTCCCTCCAAGGTAGGACAAATTGCACCATCTCTTTACTGACAAGCACCCATTTTTTAGATATATCAGAAAACATTCCTACAAACCCCTTCTATAACTGATTGGACGCATAATATGAGAGAAGGGGTGCTATAAAAAGATTCTACCTTCTCTTTGAGTTTTCTTTATCCATATTTCTTAACTGTTTTCACTTCAGATGCTAAGTTAGAGGTGCATCAGCAATGTTAATGTATAAATTTCTAGTCTAATGCCCTCTGGCAAGAAAACCATCTGTACAATTTTCATTTCTACTGAACCATCATCCTTATATTGACATAAATTGTTTTTACTTTCTGGAGTCCGAGATGCAGAAGTCTATTTTTCCACGGTTTGGTAGGGGTAACTTGCAAATAGTAGCAGATTACATGAGGTGACCAAGTTTTTGGGGAAGAAAAGATTGGCTTAGGCTTTCAACCATAAGCTCAAGGAGAGAGTATGGAAGTATTTAAGAATCGACAGCTTCATTAGGACAAAGACCGCATCCTGTGCTCGATAATAACAACAAAAAGTTATAGTACTGCAGGTATGTAAAACGTCATATAAGCCTTGGAGCTTGTTCACAAATTTTAGAACTTTGTTCAGTAGTTATCCATTCTAACGAGAACTTGTTCATAAATTTTAGAACTTTGTCCAATAGTTATCCATTTTAACGATTCCATGAGGTATACAGAAAGGTAAAATACACATGGCTCCCGCTACAAATGCTTTCCAAGGAATCATATTTATGGGTAAGGCAATACTGCCCAAATAACTTATTGAGTTAAATAAGCTTAAATGTAGCAAGGTGGCAAGGTAGGTTCATTGTTGCATACTTAACCATAGAGCAATCTCATCTCATCCCGTCTACAAGGTATCGGCAACTGTAGAGAAGTGAACGATGGATATGGCCTCAAACCCTCAGAGAGACTCATTATCAGGCATCCATGTGCTGGCGTCATTGGCACCATCAAGACCTACGGTAAAACGATAGGTTAAGGTCGAGTACTGTAATCATATGTTTAGCTGATGCACCAGCAAAAGGGAAAGGATCAGACATCTCTAGAAGAAATAGGTAATATAAAAGCTTGACTGGGATAGTCCATTGAAATTGAGCACCAAAGTTTGACAGCATAATTCTTGAATGAATCAAATTATTTTATCCATCTCTGTGTCCAGTCATGGTTCAATGCCTTTCCAACATTGATGTTAGCAATCTCCAAACCAATAGCATTTAGACACTTGCAATAAGTCTGGGTCAAGAAAACCGTAAATATTTCAAATAGTCTATTTGATAGAGGAGTGGCATGAGTCGCAACTCCAAAATTAATCAATTTGTCCAACCTTGAACCAAATGCTAACCACTCCAATTGCAGATAGCGAATAACTAAATTGCATGGCAGAGGTTGTTAATGCCATGTTCCTTATTTGTTTTTCGCAAAGACTCCTGAATTCTAAGTTCACCAAATTCAAAGACTTTGATTAACAAGGAGTTTGTTTTCCATTCAAGTAAATGGGATTGGGATTGGGATTTTCCAATTCTATTTCCAAGTACAAAGTTATATGAGCCAATCAACTACATGAGAAATGCAAATTAAGAGACTAGAAAGTACAAAAACCGCACAACCTAGACGATACACAAAATTGAGCAAGCCAATCTACAAAAGGAGAATATCCGGATATGCAGATATTTCAGAAAGTTTAGAGTCACAGAAGTGTGCTACACTGCAACTAACAGAGTGGTTAGAACTGCATTCTTCATGATTTTTTTTATCAAGTTTCAACATGAAAGATGTCATCTAGTGATTGAAGGCCATCATTCAGTTAGCAAAAGAAACGGCCAGAACAAGCAAAATCATTCCCATGACACTCGGAAAGGAACTATTCAAAAGAGATATGCTCCTGCAACGTCACCAAGAAAGACAATATTTTGCCTTCAAGTTAGGTTCCCTCTCAATGGAGTAAAGAAGTGCAATCCAGGAAAAAAGTAATCTTGCATGCCTTTCCATCAAGTTGTATAGCATATTATGCCAGATGCAACAAAGTCACACCGAATTTGAGCAGTGAATTGTTTAATTTTGACCATTCTCATTAAGCTCATAAAAGATGATCCCAACAGTTCATACGATCATAGGCTCATAGCAAGCAAACAATAGTCCGATGTATTGTTGCAAAGTAGATGGTCAGTGAGACATTTATTAGTTACAGTCACATGTTCTGAAGTATGATACTCTCATGATTTATAAGTAACAGTACCAGAGGCATTGGCATCCTATATCTATCCAACAACAATGATAGCAGAACATTCAGAACTTACCCAATGAAACATATGTTGGCAAGCTAACATACTGCGGACATGAGTTTTTAGAAGAATATATGTCATCTTGAATTATTGATCCAATCATACAGTCTCGAGGCTGTAAATGATCATCAGAATAAAAGTTAGAACAAAACTCAAAACCCAAGATATGCAGCACAATAATGAATTATATTATGAAAGTCTGACATACACCGCTCGAAAATTGAACATTGCTTATAACATCAATTTATTCACCAAGTTTTTAAAATGGAAATTGACTGAGAATGAATTGAGTGGGAAAAATGAGACTGTTAAAGATAAAGCTAAAGCATGTTGAAACAACAACTACCGAACTATCACATTAACTTATACTTTACCTTGTGGCTGTGTAAAACATAGAGTAATCATATTATCCTCGAGATACCATATTCAAAAGTGTCTAACCTTTTAAGATTTTTTCAATTCAGTGTCCAAATTTTAAAAAAAATCAATTAAGAGATCAATTTTTAAAACTTTAGCAATTCATTTTAAAACGTTAGCTTTTGCTGATATCATGTTACATTAACAAAAACTAATGTTTTGAATTGAATTGCTAAGGTTTTAAAAAGTGATCACTCAATTACAAATTTTAAAAGCTTAGGTACTGAATTGAAAAAATCCTAAAATGTTGAGTACTTTAGGATTGGTTATCTCTATTATCCTCTAACCATTTTCATCCAACTGAATGTCAATTCCAAGTAACTGTGAGAATTCTAACCTTGAAATTTTTGTAGAAGCATAAATAAAGTTCCTCCACAGCACCATTTGAGCAACTCACTGATGGGGTTGCATGGAAAGCATTCTCTATAGAGGAGATAATTCCCCCGAGAGGATATTTTTCAGTATTTGAAGGAACATAACCAGCTTCATTCAATACTTTCTGGAATAAAGCATTCAGAAAAAGGAAGACAAACAACCAGTTAAACTGATATTCCATATACAAAATGATGATGAAGGCTAGGAAACTTGCACATACAGGCTAGTATTTGAACAGTCAACAACAGTACAGCAATTAAACCAAGGAATCTAGGAATGTTGCCAAGGTGAATCCTAGAAACTCCAGGTAGCAATTTAGGTCACTGCAGGCAACTCGTTAAGCTCAGACCTGGATGGGGAATCAAGGGAAAAACCAGGAGGGGGAAAGTGGTGAGGAAAAAGCTAGACAATCCGGGTTTGTCCTATATCACAATCTCTACTACCAGTTTTTTCAACCTTTCAAAGTATTTTCTCCTGATTGTTTATATTATGAGACATAGTTTGCAGTGAAATAAATCAAGTCTCCAGCCAACATAAAGAGCTTTCCACACTTACCGTCACATTATGCTTGAAGTAAACATTGAGTGTTGTTGAAAAGTAATCATATTCATCTCGAAAAACTGGAAAGGAGCACGTCCCATGCTTCTCTGCAAGTAGAAGTATGCTAATTATTATGTCCATATACATTTAGTAAAAAGTATTAGACTTTCGAAGAAAAGATTAACGATCAAGAAAGCATAGCTACAGGTATTTTGCTTCGGGCATGAAATTGCATAAAGGTACACCCCTTTGATCCACAAATTAGAGACTATCCCAAAATGTTTTTAACAAAAACGTTATCCTACTAAATCCCATATGGTAACTCTACATTTAAAAAGGTCATCCACAGTAAATCTGGCCAGCGGAATAGCGGTGTTTCTACAAGATTGTCACATTTATAATATCCTAAACTCATATGCATGTTCACATTTCCTGCCTTAGTGACATAATCTGATAGACAATGGATGAGAAATCAGGTATTTTATTGATATTAGCTTATCCTCGTAGTACAGTCTACAAGTTCCAAGC
>JAOTBA010000009.1:6977590-6989920 GCA_025629845.1 Erythroxylum squamatum | reverse complement strand
GCTCATAGGATAATGTTGTAAAACATGGATAGTATTGTGTTGTATGAAACAATATAAATTATGGATTTTGCTTAATGCGATAACATTTTGATTTTAGAAAATGTGTGGTTGATGGTTTAGGGTATGATGCCATGTTATGTACAGTGAAGGTGAGTTAGTTAACATGTCATTTCTGTTAAGCATGTACACGTGTATCCGATGGACGCACGTGCATATGTCAGTTGGGAATGGGGTGTTACAAAACACATAAAGTTTATATCATATTTCATATATAAGGACTATGAAATCATATTTATGATTAGATCAAAACATTAATAATGCGAGTTGCATGGAATCTTAGAGATATGACCATATAAATCTTTTGTGTTATGGTTAAAACTATTAGAAATTTATAAAGCAAATTAATGCATTTTTAGAGGTTTTGATTAGAAAGAGATTTCAATCAATCAAGTTAAGGATATGGGCTTTACATCTTGAGAAAGAATATAGTTGTAACTTCAAAATTCCTATCAATATAAGAAATTAAGATTAAACACTAAATCATGATAAATTTGAGCATAAGAAAGGTTTTAAGGTTATTCTTCTTTATATGGATCTCATTTTTCTACTTGTTGTTTATTCTTATACATTGCTTTGATTTTATGTCTTATTTTTTATTTTCATTTTTAATTATATCTTTCAATCAATCATTTATTTTATTATATTAGATAATAGGAAAACAGTTAGTACTAATAGTTATAATCCTTGTTGGATAAGGATTGATACTCAAACTCACTGAATCTAAACTATAGAAAATGGTAAGTTCATTTGTCTTAGCGATTTCTTTTAGTATTATTTTATATTTTGAGAAATATAAAATCATAATCAAATAAAATGTTTTTATTTTTTTATTTGTATTTATTACATATGAGTTGAAATAACTTTCATTGTTTTATTGTTATGAGCACATATATTTAAGAGAAAATGTTGTAATTATAAATGATTATATTGTATCCTCATCAGGAAATGTAGTTATTTAAAAAGACCAAAGTCTAACACTTATAGGGTGAAATTCTAATCAAGAAACATATTGCTTGCTTTAATCATATAGATTTTTAACAAGCTACTCGTAAATAATGTTCCACCTTAACTTGTAGTTTAAGCTATTCTTTTTATTGTATTTTTAAATTTAAGGGTATAAAATTGTTTAAACTTATTCACACTCATCTAGCTAGTTATGTATCACATTTTCACTTTAACCCATTGCATGAAAAAACTTGGAACTTTAGGATTAATGCTATATCAAATATTCTTTATAAAATTGACATATAATTTTTTATGAATAATTTATAGGTTTATAGTCCAAAGGCTATATATAAGACCTAATTCAATAAGCTAGAGTAGGAACTCATCTAATAAGTTAATCGTTAAAGATAAACTAATGTTAGTTGGGATGTTCTTAGAATATGAAGGGAACAAAACCAACCATCTTTATAAGATGAAGTAGGTGAGAGATTGGATCTTAGTTCATAAAAATATGAATAATAATAGTTGATGTACGATCGTGGTTTTGTAAGTTCTAATTAATAACCTTGATAATCCGCAAGCATACAGGTCGTTCGTGTAGTACCTAAGGTGTCGATCCCACGAGGAGGGATAATTCAATCCTAAAATCTAAGGCTAAAACAATTCACAGTAATTCAAAATGTAACAAAAGTAAGGCAAGAATTTAATTCAATCACGCAACTTAATTCCAAGAATCAATTAAGAAAATATTAACAAAGTAGCAGTTGCAACACACAATCAAGAATCAACCTAAAGGAACTATCAATTAAGAGAAATGGGAACTTTTACCTATCTTTAACGCTAACATAATCGATTATGAATTATTGGATTATTGGTCTTAGACGATCCTAGGGTTGATTACTCTTTCTCGAGTAATAAACCTTATCAGATTATGTAAAATTGCAATTTCTCAATTAACAATCTATCCAAAACCCTAATTAGATATGAAGTTGTCCAATAAACTATCGGGAACTTATGCGAGATCTCTCTTCACACAATTACCGATTTGATTAATTTATCATTCTTATTAAATCGCCTAACTCTTGTTAGCCCAATTTAATTATTTTCATTTGATTCACCCTCTTAGTCTATTAACAATTTATGCAATCACAGAACTCAATCACAATAAATCGAATAAACATAAAACAACCAAATTTTATTAAATCAAAGATAAAAAACCCAAAGGTGACTATAAAACATCTCAACATTCACAAATCCTATCATCAAATTGCTATTCCCAATTCTACAAAATAATAAAAATGGAAAATAATAGGGAAATACGATCTTGGATGGAGATAGGAGGTAGCAACATCGGGAAACTCCAAATTTAGGAAGTACATCGATGTCAGCTTCTTCTCCACTTCTCTCTTCCTTCTTCTCTTTCTCAATCTTTCAATAAACTCTCTCTAGGGTTTCTCTTCAAAGTGGCGGATGCAAAAAACTCCTCATCTTCTTTGTCTTATTCTTTATATACTTTTTGTGTTCTAGGCAACCCTAGGATTTTTCTGGGGTTCGAAAGTCCAAAAACTCCCTCGAAACTTCACGTTTTTGATTATTTGCGCGTCTGCTTGATGTAGGCCACGATTGTGGGTCACATCTGAGCCTTCTGTCACGATCGTGGGTTGTGTCCTGGGCTTTTGTCAGTCATGATAGTGGGCCATTGTTTCGGCCTGAGTGCCTCTGGAACTTCTCCATTCTTTGATGTTGACCCTAAAACACTAACAAACACATCAAGGTACCTAAAAAATATAATAATTAAGCTCAAATACTTGTACTAACCCTTAAAAACACTTAAACACGATTAATTAACAAACTAACACAATCCTAACCTAAACATATACTAAATGATTAAGTTAACAATTAAATGCATATCAAACTAAGCCCTAAAACATGATGCAATTTACACTTACCAACATCTCCACACTTAAATGTTTGCTTGTCCTCAAGCAAAAAAAACAACAAACACACAAAAGTTCACATAGCACATAATGCTGTAATGAGATAATGGATTCAACTTAATGAAATAAATTTTATTTTAAACACAATCATTCGAGTCATTTCAAATCATTAACATGCAAAATTTGCATCTTGGGGCTTTGAACTACATATACATATTAATCCAGACTCAATTGTTAATTGTTTACCCCTTTTGAATGCTCACATACATTAATAATTCTTTGGTCATTCAGACTCTGTAACTACTCCTAAGAAAAGTCAAGCTATTACAAGTTCGGCAGGTTTTTATTTGAAAACACATTTTTTTATTTACTTTCTGTGAACATGGACTTAGCCTTTTTTTACGCGGATGCACACATTGGTACTGAATGTTGATTCGATTACTCAACTAAGTTCTATTTTTTTATTCGGTTACTCAACTAAGTTATGTTTTTTTATTAAGCTACTTGGTTGGAACGTCATTATAGCCTTTTTACGCAAAGGCACACATTTGTGATGCATGTTCATCTGGTTACTCAGCTACATCACGTTCTCAACTAGCTACTAGCTCTATTCATAACCTGAAGGCTAGTGAAATAATTATTTATTTTAAAATTAACAAACATTTTTTACCTTGTTACTTTATCTACTCGTTTCCATTAAAAAATACTATCAAAGCTACTTAAGACGAAGGGCCTCAAATTATGAATGAATGTAACAATTTAGAGGGTGAAAAACTAACACTAAATCCTAATTAAGCTGCATATTTAGCTAAAGACCCCAATTTACTAATTTTGTGAGCTAATGATTCTTCAGAACCTAATTGACTATGTTCAAAAATTAAATCAGTTCTAATCCATCTAATCTATTGACACATTCACACAATTCATAAAATGCAACCTAACAACTATCATATAATATACAAAATCACATTGAAAGCAAAACACATAACCCTCCCCACACTTGAACAACACACTGTCCTTAATGTGAGAAGGGGATAAACAAACACATAAGGAAAGAAGAAACATAAATTAAAGTAAAAAAACAAAAATAAAATAAAGACTAAATTTTTTTAAAAAGGGGGTTAGAACAAAGCCTCATGGTGATGGATTATTGGGTCACTGAGATTGTTCTATTATATAGGAATTGCTTGAAAAGGGTGAGGGACTTAATGATCCCAGACCAATTCAAATTAATAAAGTTTTATTGAAAGTTCAAAAACAACTTTAACTAAAACTAACGATTTTAATCAAACTACTAACCGTGCCATTTTATGGTCCTTAGCTTGACCTTACATCCATGGAGGCATCTTAATTGTTCGAACAGAAGGAAATCACTTCCTTGTCTTTGGGAATCGCTCCTCCGAGATATAGCTTGCAACGATGCCCATTTACCTTTAAATTTTCCTTGTTAACATTTTCCAGTTTGAGAACTCCATGATCGAAAACTTGAATGACTGTAAAAGGTCCACTCCATCGAGATTTTAACTTCGCTAGAAACAACCCCAACCTTGAATTATATAGCAGAACCTCGTCTCCCACTTTAAATTCCTTTTGTTTAAGACGAGAATCGTGCCATTTCTTTACCTTTTCCTTGTAGAGTTTGGTGTTTTCATACGCATTATAACGAAACTCTTCAAGTTCGTCCAGTTGCAGAAGTCTCTTTTCACCTGCTTGCTTCCAATCAAAATTTAAAGCTTTAATCGCCTAGTATGCTCGATGTTCTAGTTCGTCCAAAAAATGACAAGCTTTTCCATATACAAACCTATAAGGAGTTGTTCCGATAGGTATTTTGAAAGCAATCCTATAAGCCTATTGGGCATCATCTAACTTTATTGCCTAACCCTTCCTAGAGTTGTTCACCGTTTTTTTCCAAAATTTGTTTCAACTACTAGTTGACAACTTCCACTTGGTTGCTGGTCTACGGATGGTAGGGTGTAGCAATATGGTGGTGTAGTCCATATCTTTTTAAGAGGGCGTCAAAAGATCTATTGCAAAAATGTGCACCTCCATCACTTGTTACCGTACGTGACACTCCAAACTGGTTAAATAACTGTTTAATGAACTTTTGCACCGCCTTTCCATCATTGGTTGGAGATGCTACTACTTCGACCCAACGTGAAACATAATCCACTCTTACTAGAATGTACATGTTTCCCATTGCAAACGGGAAAGGCCCTATAAAATCGATGCTCCATACATCGAAAACTTCCACTTATAAAATGTTGGATAAAGGCATTTTATCTCTTTTGGAGATGTTACCTATTCTCTAACATCGATTATCTGAGTCGCTGTTTTGTTGGCTCCATAATGTCTAGCATACTGACCTTCATGACATTGTTTTAGGATGTCCAACATTTTTTCCTCTGGGACACATCGTTGCATTAACCCATCAGCATATGATCTATATAAAATTGCTTCATACCATATATATTGGTTATAATCATGCAAGAATTTCTTCCTTTATTGGTAAGATAGATCTGAAGGAAGTTTGTCACTGGAAACATAATTTGCGATATCGGCGAACCATGGTGTAGTCAAACCTTCGAGTAGCATCAGGGTTTCATCGGGAAAATTTTCATTAATATCGTCACTTGGCTTGCATTCCCCTCCTTCCAATTTGGATAAGTGGTCCACAACCACATTTTTTGCTCTCTTTTTATCTCTCACCTCTATATCAAATTCTTATAAAAGTAACACCTATCGAATGAGCCTTGGTTTTGCATATTTTTTGTTGAAAAGGTATTTTAATGCCGCGCCATTGGCGAATACAATTACCTTTAACCCCAAAATGTATTGTCGAAACTTATCACATGTGTACATTACTACAAGTAATTCCTTTTCTATAGTGGTGTAATTTGGCTGAGGTCTTGCAAGGGTTTTACTAGCATAGTAGATCACATGCAACCTCTTGTCTTTCCTTTGGCCCAATACACAGCCTATGGCTTGGTCACTTGCGTCACACATAACTTCAAATAGAATTGTCCAGTCCGGTGGTGATAGAATCGGTGTTGATATTAGTGTCTCCTTTAGTTTGTTGAATGCAAAAATACGTTTGTCATCAAACAAAAAGGGCACATCTTGACTAAAGTTTTGCCAAAAGTCTTGCAATTTGCGAAAAGTCTTTGATGAATCGATAGTAAAATCCTGCATGACCTAAAAGTCCTCGCACACCTTTTACATTGCTTGGCAGTGGAGGTTTCTCTATCACTTCTGTTTTTGCTCTGTTGACCTCGAATCCTTGGTGTGAGATTTTATGCCCTAACACTATTCCCTATTGCACCATAAAATGGCATTTCTCCCAATTCAGCACCGATTGTGACTCTTCACATCTTTTAAGAACTTTTTCCAAATTAGTTAAACACATTTCAAAAGAATCTCCAAAAATTGAAAAATCATCCATGAACACCTCCATTATATCTTCTACCATATCGACGAAGATAGACATCATAGATCTTTGAAATGTAGCTGGGGTATTGCATAGTCCGAAAGGCATCCGTCTGTATGCAAAGGTACCATAAGAGCAGGTGAATGTAGTCTTTTCTTGATCATCAGGGTAGATGAAGATCTGATTATATCCCGAATATCCATCTAGGAAGCAATAAAATGAATGACCAGCTACCCTTTCTATCATCTAATCTACAAATGGGAGAGGAAAATGATATTTCTTAGTCACTGAGTTGAGTTTGTGATAATCTACGCATACTCTCCATCCTGTGATCGTTCTTGTTGAAATTACTTCTCCACTATCACTTTCTATTACCGTCATTCCACCCTTCATAGGTACATATTGTACTAGGCTGATCCATTCACTATCAGAGGTGGGATAAATTATCCCTGCATCTAAGAGTTTGATTATCTCCTTCTTGAACACCACCTTTATGTTAGGATTCAACCTTCGTTGACGCTCCCTCACCATCCTACATCCTTCCTCTAAGTTTATTTGGTGCATGCAAACATTTGGACTTATACCTCAAATATCAACAATCTGCCATCCAATGACTTTCATTCGCTTTCTAACAATTTCTACCACCTAACTTGCTTGTTTCTCGTTCAATTGGTTAGAGATGATTATCGGTAACCTTTGACCTTCACCTAGAAAAGTATATATGAGATGTGCAGGTAAAGGTTTAAGCTCTAATATGGGTGGTTTTTCTATAGATAGTGGTATGGGTGCTTCGTTTCGAATCAATTTATCTTGATGCATTTGAACCTCCGACTCCTCCATCTCATCTTCTCCTTTAGATTCAATTTTTTTGATATCCATTGTCTGTCTTCGCTTCCACTGACTGTACTTCTGCGATGCAACTGTCAACTTGTTCTTACAAATTTTGATCTATAATTTCAACCTTTATGCATGCACTGGTTATTGTTGGATTCTTTAAGGCCTTATTCATATTGAATTTGATATGATCCTTACCTATTTAAAGTTTTAATTTCCTTTCGTAAACATCAATTATAGCTTTCCCTATATTCATAAATGCTTAACTTAGGATCAGTGGACAGTTCTTATCTTCTTCAAAATTAAGAACCACAAAATCTACAGGAATCATGAACTTGTCCACTTGCATCAGAACGTCTTCCACTATTCCAAACGGTCTTTTAATGGATTGATCATCCAACTGAATTAACTTCGATGTTGGCTTGACCTCACCCAGTTCAAACTTCTTAAATATTGATGAAGGCATAAGATTAGTGATTTCTCCTAAATCGCACAAACATTTTGTAAATTCAAATTCACTAACCACAAAGTGTATTGTGAAACTCCCTAGATCCTTCAATTTAGATGGCATCTGGCTGGTGACTATGGAATTGCAGGTACAAGTTAGAGCTACCTTCTGATTATCTTCCTAAGTACGCTTCCTTAATAGTATGTCCTTTAAAAATTTTGCATATTTAGGCATATGTTCCAACGCCTCTACAAAGGAAAGATTTATCTATAGCATCTTTAATTTCTCAATGAATTGTGCAAATTGTGCATCTGGCTTCTTCTTTTGTAATCATTGAGGAAAAGGGGTTTTAGGTTGATATGGTGGAGGGGCGACATAAGAAGGGTATTCACTCATATTCACTTCTTTCTCCTTTTCTTGAACTTTCTCAACAGGATGGATGGGCTCCTCTATTTTGTGGGTGGTTCAAGTTCCCTCCCATTTCTAAGTGTAATAGCCTTTAGTTGCTCCCTTGGTTTTGTTCTCAAAGTGTTAAGAAGACTTCCCAAATTTCGCATAAAGAAATCATTTGACAATTGGTTTACTTGGACCTCTAGATTATGGATTGAAGAGGCATGGTTCTTTGTTACTTGTTCAAATTTTCCTTATAGCTTCTTTTGTGGATCGTCTAAAGTTCCAAGCTTATCTAAAATCCTATCCAACTTGGATTCCATTAAGCTTGGTTTATCTTGTTGGAAGCCTGATTGTTCTTGAGGACAGTTAGGGTGATTCTTCCACCCAAGGTTGTAAGTGTTAGAGTAGGGATTGTTTCCCCCTCCTTGCCCATATTGAGCTCCCATATAATCCACTTACTCTGGATTACTTTCCTTCGTCAAGAAACAGTCCACCGTATCATGGTCCATTTGTCCACAGAGTTCATATTTAAGTTGCATGGCCTTCACTGAAGCTGAGGATGAAGCCTTCATGTTGTTGCGCTGTTGAGTCAAGCTATCAATTTTAGCTTGCATTTATGTCATTTGATCAATAGCTACAATTCCTTTGTGTTTACGAAATGTAGTAGTTTGTCTACCCCGCTCGTTCGTCCATAGACAAATGTTACTTACCATCTCCTCTATTAGCTCTTCCACTTCATCAACCGTCTTTCTCATCAGTGATCCTCCTAAAGTTGTATCAATCGTGCCTCTCCTATGTAGGGTTACTCCATTATAGAATGTTTGCAACAACAATTCCTTGGGTAAGATATGGTGTGGCTATTTCTGTTGTAAATCCTTGTATCTTTCCCACGCTTCGTAGATTAATTCCCCGTCGCTTTGTTGGAAGTTGGTAATTTCCTTGATGATCTTAATGGCCTTAGTCAGGGGAAAATATTTTTCTAAGAAGGCATGAACGAGCTGATCCCAAGTCATGACATTGGCTAGGTTGAGGGAATGATACCAAGCATTTGCTCTCTTTCTAAGGGTAAAGGGCGAGAGCCTAATTTTAACCGCATCTTCCAACATCTAATCGTACCTAAAGGTATCACAGATTTCAATGAAGTTCACTATCTATGCATTGGGATCTTTGATCGTTAGTCCATAAAACTGCGCGTTTAGTTGAGCATGTTTAGAAGGGTTGGTTTGATTTCAAATGATGTTGCTTGTACGGGTGGCCTGGCTACTCCTTAGTTAGCCGCATTTAACCTTGGTCTCATAAAGTCCATAAGGGTATGTTGTTGTCGTCCTTGGTTCGCTTCATGTTCCAAATCTTACTGAAATTCCTCAGCCATTATTGAAATTCCTCAGTCATGCTGAGCTTTCCTAATGGTTCGTTCTAGTCGAGTGTGTCTAAATGTAAGGTTATAGCTATACGACTCGAACTTCTTGTGACTCTTGTGTTCATGCAAGAGCACGATTTCAGAAGTAGGAAGAAAAATGAAAAACTAAACTAATCGCCTTAAACTGTAGAACTAAACTAATCGCCTCCCTAGCAACGACGCCAAAAACTTGATCGTGGTTTTTCGATGTATGTAAGTTCTAATTAATAACCTTGATAATCCACAAGCATACGGGTCGTTCGCATAGTACCTAAGGTGTCGATCCCATAAGGAGGCATAATTTAATCCTAAAATCTAAGGGCAAAACAATTCATAGTAATTCAAAATGTAACAAAAGTAAGGCAAGAATTTAATTCAATCACGCAACTCAACTCTAAGAATCAATTTCAAAAATATTAACAAAGTAGCAGTTGCAACACACACTCAAGAATCAACCTAAAGGAACTATCAATTGAGAGAAAGGCAAATTTTTACCTATCTTAACGCTAACCTAATCGATTATGAATTATCGTATTAATGGTCTTGGACGATCCTAGGGTTGATTTCTCTCTATCGATTTATAACCATTAACCCTAAATTATAAACCCTAATCAGATTATGGAAAATTACAATTTCTCGATTAACAATCTATCAAAAACCCTAATTAGATTTGAAGTTGTCCAATAAATTGTCAGGAACCTATGTAAGATCTCTCTTCACACAATCACCAATTTGATTAATTTCTTGTTCTTATTAAATCACCTAACTCTTGTTAGCCCAATTTAATTATTTTTCATTCAAATAACCCTCTCAGTCTATTACCGAATTATGCAATCACAGAAATCAATCACAATAAATAGAATAAACATAAAACAATCATAGTTTATTAAATCAAAGATAAAAAAACTCGAAGGTGAGTATAGAACATCTCAACATTCACAAATCCTATCATCAAACTGCTATTCCCAATTATATATAATAATAAAAATGGAAAAAATAAGAAATACAATCTTGGATGGAGGCGGGAGGCAGCGACGTCAGGAACTCCAAATTCGGGAAGTACATCGATATCGGCTTCTTCTCCACTTCTCTCTTTCTTCTTCTCTTTCTCAATCTTTCGATGAACTCTCTATAGGGTTTCTCTCCAAAGTGGCTGATGCAAAAAGCTCCTCATCTTCTTTGTCTTATTCTTTATATACATTTTGTGTTTTGGGTAGCCCTATGATTTTTTCGACGTCTGAAATTTCTAAAAACTCCCTCGAAACTTGACATTTTTGAGTGTTTGTGCGTCTGCCTGACGTAGGCCACAATCGTGGTCCTGCAGACCACGATACCTGGGCCTTCTGTCACGATCGTGATAAGCAGGCCAAGATCGTGGGCTGTGTCCTGGCTTCTGTCACGATGTGGGCCAAGATCGTGGTCTGCCCTAATAATGTAACATAAACTAAATGTCAAATTGTTAAAAAAATTTAATATTTGTCAATCCATTTTCATATGCTCCACCATAAAACTTAAGATATTATTTGTATTTCTTCTCAAATTAAGATAAAACTTATTTTATCATTATAAACTCATGAAAATATATATTGAAAAGTGAAATGCAATAAAATAAAAACTTTAAGGTCAAATCATAAAATATTTGTAAAATTTTAACCAATTATCAAACAACTTTCTACTCTCTTTGACTACATAGACATCCATTATTTTTCTTATCACAAAAGTGTGTTTTAAACCGTAGATCTTCTTTATTACAGTGCTTAAATGCCTTATCAAATTTCTTTATTAAATTTAAATAATTCTATTTGTTAATGTTTCTCTCTCATAATGTTTTTAATGTATGCCTTCTACTTGCAAAAGACCTAACATATCTCACATCAATTTAAATTTTAAGGATTAAATGATCTACATTTGTGTCGTCCTTAACAACAAGATTAATAATATGAGCATAATATACAAGTATATGAATTCATGCTTAAGAATTGTGTCTACCTAATCCAAAATTCTTTAAATATGTTAATTGTCCTTTAAATAATATTATATTTGTGATTTGAAATTTGATTAAAGTTTAATGTTATTTTGTTTAAATTCCAATCTCTATTGATTTAATATGCAGTGAGACATAAGTAGTTAAAATTATAAATTAAAAACCAAAAAGGAAAACTTGTAAAGTTAAGGTCTTAGCATACTCCCTAAATTTGTCCCGCTCTACTATTTTAGAAAGAAGCATATCAATTAATGCCATCTTAGCCAAAACTTCTCTGATGAAATAAATATTGAGTGGATGGCTAGGGTCCAATATGATTTATATTTTCCCTTTTGTTTCTATAGTTTGATTCTTATACATTTTTAACTCCTCCTTATAAGACTATAAGGACATTGACCAATATATAGTTCCATTGGTTTTGAGTACCATAAGTTACAGCATACATCTTTTCGTAATAGTTATAGGTATCTTTCTCTCACTATCTAAAGAATTGATCCTATATTTCGGGTTTACTTTTGACATTCCTTCTCTTGATTAGGTTAGAAGTACTGCAAAAAATGCATATTAGTTTGATGTTGATTGTACTTTTTGCTTAATTGTTGGTTTGAATGTCAACTTGAGTATAATTTTTTTTTGAAAATTAAATGAAATAATTTAATAAAAGAAGCAAATATAAAGGGATTTACGACATAGGTTTAAAGCCTAAAAAGAAAGAAAAAAAATAAGTTAGTAATAAATACTTATAACATTTATTACAAAATTATAAACTCAAGTATAAGGAATTGAGTCATTCATTTCATAAAGGTTGAATTGCCCTTGACTATTGTTGGACCCCAAAATTTTTCGTTATTTATTTATTTATTTTTCTTTATTTCATTTTCTTAGAATTTAGTCCATGATTTTGCA
>JAOTBA010000009.1:6948377-6959270 GCA_025629845.1 Erythroxylum squamatum | reverse complement strand
ATGACAAGAAATGATTTTTCAACTACCTTATTCATGTGCATTTATTGCTTTTTAAATGTTGTAAGATTGTGCTACATGGTTGTATATGAATGGTGTTAATTGTTGATGAATTAAATGATGGAAGTGATTTTTAAAAGTATAGCAAGTTTAAGAAATCAAGTTTTGGAAATGCATATGAAATATTTTATGCTCATGAAATACAAGTTTTGCAAAACTATACCAATTGGGGCAAACTATTTTCAAATATGTATTATGTGGGTTTGTGGTAGTCCCTCAAGAATATCATGTGCATGTTGAACAAGTTTTAGGCTTTTTCCGCCTACCCGTTTACGGCTACACAAGACCATTATCTAGAAATGTGTAATGTGTCATGTTTATGGATCTACCCGATATGCTATATATTCATGATAAGTTGATAAGAATGATGCATACACATTTTGCATAAACATGAATTTTCTGCATTGGAAATGACTTTATAAATGGTTTTGCTTGTTACCAATTATAAAATTATTACCCACGGGCTTTTAGCTCACCCCTTCCCCCCCCATTCTCCTCCCCTATATCCAGGTGTTCAGTAAGATATCGAGTAGTCAAGGGTTAAGGCATCACTCCAATCTTTGATTATTTTGTATTTGAAGCAAATCTTGTAAAGTAAGGCTTTAGTTACATTTTGAGCAACTCATGATTCATGTATCTTTTGTATTTTGAGATTTTGAGAGGTTAATGTATTTGCGGCTTGAAATGCCCACTAAATCTTTGTAAAACTCTTATCTTTTGATACAAATGGAATAAGATTGCATTTTTGCTCATGACTTTCTCTCAAGTTTATACATTGCATTTTTAAGTTTGCATAAGGAAAAAGTTTGTGTTCGGAAGTCAGGGGAAGATCTGGATTAACCTAGGCTGATTTAGGCAAATGTGCCTTCATGAAAGTTGTAGATCTCGAAGTCTTCTAACAAGATGTCCTAAGATGATCTTAATCTGATATCCCAGATGACAGCTATGCTAATTTCCCCAAGACAGGTGCAATATGATTGAGGTCAAAATCCTGTTCGAGGCTTTCAGTCATAACTTTATTATGGGATCTCCAAATGCGATGATTCTTTCTCTAAATAAACTAGAGACATAGAGCCACATATGTTAGGAACAAGTCGAAATGAAATTCCAGTTTGGGGTTTGCCCAAATCTGTTTAGAAATGGGACCTAACACTTATGGTATCAGAGCAAGAAGAGAAATCGATGATGGTTAAGGAGAGTTCATTGAAATAAGTTCAGTGATTATGATCAAGAGTTGGGTTTCGGAAATAGGAGAAGTGAGTTGTTTTGATGTTTGTCCTGGTGGGGGCATGCCACCCTTGTGGGATATGCGTTCAGATGTCACTTAAGACGTCGTGCCTGTGACTCACGAGGGCGGGGTGCCCAACACTTTTCTTCCAATATAGGCTTACCATAAAATATTTATAGGATTCCACTATTTTGGTTTTAGGGAATCCAAAAATGTCCTCTATGAAAATCTACTAACAATTCCTAAAAATTTAATTCATTAATCATAAGTGCATCCAAATAAATATCATAAAATGAAAGAATAGGTACAATATTCTAATCAACATTCATATTCACCTAAAAAACACTCAAAACACAAACTTCAAATGCTAATGTTTCTTCACAATTTAAATGATCATGTTCATAGATAAGCTAATTCCTTTCAATTTCATTCCATTGACACGTTCACACAAAAGCACACAATGCAAAATTATGCAACAATTACACAGAATGCAAATGAAAAATCACATACCAATGAAAATATAAAAACATATATCCATACTTGAACAACATATTGTCCTCAATATAGAAAATGATTCACAATTAAAAACAAACGCACATAACTAGTGTAATAAACAAAAAATAAAAGATAAAGGAAAAAATACTTATTGGGATTGTAGCGGTGATAACATTGGAGAATGAACTTTGACACCTTGTATTGCAAAATATTTCAGCACTTTCTTCGTTTGGTAGCAATGTTGTGGCACTACCTCCTTTAACTTTCCTTCTAAGGCATCTATTCTTCTCTCTAGTCTCTTGTTGTTTTCCTCCATTGTTTTGAGCACCCTTTCCGAGCCTTCTTCATCTTCATTGAATTCCTCACTCGATGTTTACTCATGTTGTTATTGTTGTGGTGTTGAACTAGATCCCACTTGTCCTCTCTTGTACTTAACTGTAGATTAAGAGCTTAAATTGCAGAGTTCCATAGCATGGGACTCCAGGATTTCCACCCTCCTTAAATGTGTATTATTAGAAAACTCAGGAGCAATAAAGGCTAGTCCAGAAATAGGAATATCATAGTATTTAGCCAATATAGTGACCAAGAATTCCATGCCTCAATAGCTACTATTTTTAGTGATTGAAGTAACTATTACATGGAAGATGTGTATGGAAGTGCAAACCTTAACTTTGTTGTCCATTACACCAAAGCAAAAAATAAATCCTTTTTAGAACAATTATTACTTTGACTTTTCACAAAAATAGTGCGACACAAGAATCTATGCAACAACAAATGTTATGTAATCCTAAGTGCGTTATTTGGTGCATTGTGAGGGTTAAACACTCTTAGGGCAATTAATTTTTTCCAATATAGGCTTACCATAAAATATTTATAGGATTCCACTATTTTGGCTTTAGGGAATCCAAAAATGTCCTCCATAATTGCATAATCTATGTTACGTAGTTCCCCCTTTAGTCTAAATCAAAATTTGCCTAATTTGTTTTGCTCATAATTAATAGTAGCGTAGAATTTTAAGGTAAGTGCTTCATAGACAACATACACAATCGCTATGAATAAACTTTTCCTAATTAATTCTAGTACTCAAAGATTCTACTTTTGTTTTAACCCTCACTTCAAGAAAAATAGAGTTTAGCGACGAAAATTACCGATGGAATTTATACACATTCCATCGGTAAGCTTATTTAGCGATGAAATTTATTGACGGAAAAAGGCGTCGGAGATACGGCCGTTGGTAAATGTACCAACGAAATTACCGACGGTATAAAATTTCTATTGGTAAATTTACCGACGATTATTTTATTCGGTTAGTAAATTTTTCTGTCAGAAAATTAGCAACAAATTTGGTTATTCCGTAGGTAATTACTTACGGAATATTTTTCCGTCGGTAAATCCAACATATTTTACCAACGGAAATTTTTGTTGTCAGTAAATTTACTGAAAACTATTTTTTAAAATTTACCTGCAAAGTGTTTAGTTTCTCTGGAAGCCACCATGGAGAGAACTTGATTATTTCAAGTAAAAGAATTGAAATATTGAAATTCATACTAAAACAGAACTGAAAATAAAGAACTGAAATCATTTTTTCAAATAATAAACATTTCATCAAACACCTTACATGCATCAGAAATTTATCTCAACATTACAACTAAAATCACATTTTGTCCCTTCTATCACTAACATTTATACCTTAAAGTTGTTTTCCAATAATAAAATACACAAATAAACGAAAGTAATAAATACCCAAATTAACTTTCATCTAATATATAAAAAACACATGACAGTAGTTGCAAAAATACCTCCACCGAAGGACACGATGACAATAGCCGGAGAAGACAACGCCGACGAGCAAAAAAGGAGTCCACAACAGAGAAATGGGCTCCAAGAAAACCGAAGAGAAGATGTAGGAAGAAGGAAGAAGAAGAAAGGAAGAAGAAGACATAAGTGGCAGGGAGATGTCGGGTGAGTTTAAATTAAAAAAAAATTACCGACGGAATTACCGACGGAAATTTCCGTCGGTAAACTCAAAAATTTTTATTCCGCCAATAATTCCCGCCCTTTTACCGATGGAAAGAAAATTTCCCTCGCTAAATCCATTTACCAACGAAATTTACCTACGGAATTTTCTGTAGGTAAACTCAAAATTTTTTATTCCGCTAAAAATTCCCTCCGAAATTAGCGACGGTATAAGTTCCATCGCTAAATTACTCAATTTTAGCGACAAAAATATGCTTTCCGTCGCTAATTTCCAACGGTATATTTTTCGTCGGTAATGTTTCGTCGCTAACTTGTGTGATTACCAACGGCCATATTGTTCCGTCGCTAATGTTCGTTGCAAATTTTGCCGCAATGAATTTCCTCCGAATTTAGCGACAAGTATTAGTACCGTCGCTAAATTACTCAATTTTAGCGACGAAAATATGCTTTCTGTCGCTAATTTCCAACGGTAATTGTTCCGTCGCTAATCCACATTTTTCTTGTAGTGCCTAATTCTTCCAAAATTTGGAAATCAAAATAGCAAGGTGTAGGAACAATTTTAGAATGGAGTTTTTCAAATATCTCACCTTCTTCTTGTGAGAAGATCAAGAATGGGGCTTTAAAATTTGTAGCCAAATCATGTGCACCACTGTCAGATACCTTCTCTTTTCCTTTGGGTTCGGACCTTCTTGTGAGTTGCTTAACTTTTGATGTCATCTTCTATGTGAAAACTTGCAAAATAATAACCTAAAACAAAAGAAAAATGAAGGAAAAGGTTGCAAAAAAATTTGCTCTCCAACACCAAGAAAAACTATTTATAATGTAAAAATCACTAGATCTATGGGTAAGATGGGTAAAAATAGAAGAAAGCAAAAGAAAAGCATGAAGTTTGCTTAAAAATCAAGTGAAATCAAATGAAAAAGAGGTGGGGGTTGTTGACTAAAGTGAGAAGAGGTGTGAAGAAGAAAAAAAAAGAAAGAACCATTTAAATAGGCTAGGTTTTAGGGGTTTAGAATCTACGATTGCAAGATTATAACCTTTGCATGATCTTACAAGCCCTATGTAGAGCATTATGTCATGAATGTGCAAGTGACAGAGAGCTCTTGCTGAAAGTTCTGCATAACAGAGAGCTCTTGCTCCATTTTTGTACGATCGTGCACTAATTCCTCGTAGCTATATTCCCCAACAATTTACCACACAAACATAAAAAAAATTATATAAACCTATATAAAACATAACATGTTAAATTGAATGTCACTAGTTTAACCATTTCAACAGAATTTTTTTCAAACAAAAGAAAGTAAACAAACTACTTCCCCTTCATGTGAATATACTCCTTTGAAATATGGTTTGCATTGATGATCATAACCTTGAATGTTTCCTTTTTATCATTCTCCAATTCTAAAGCTCCATGTTTGAACACTTAAGTTAGCTTGAAAGGACAACTCTAATGTGATTTGAGCTTTCTCATCAATCTTAAGTTAAATAAAAAAAATGCATCTCATATCTTGAATTCCTTCCTCTTAATATGAGAATCATACCATCTTTTAACTTTTTTCCTTATACAACTTGACATTTATTAAAAACTTGTTAGTGCATTGCAAAAGCCCAAATGGCATCTGTCTATAAGCAAATGTTCCTTAAGGACATGAAAAATGTTCTTCTTTTAATCTTCTGAATAGATAAAATTATGTTTGTACACTGAATATCCATCAAACAAACAATATAATGCATGTCCAACCACTCTTTCATTTATTTGGTCCACAAATAGTAATAGAAAGTGATCCTTCTTAGTCACCATGTTAAGCTTCTATAATCAGTAGAAACCCTCTAACTTGTGACAATTTAAGTATAAATCAACTCACCCTTTTCACTCTCCATCATTGTCAGACCTCCTTTCTTAGGCACACATTATATTGGACTAACCCATTCTCTATCTTAAATAGGGTAAATGAGACCTGCATTTAAAAGCTTCACTACTTCCTTCTTAACCATTTCTTTCATATGAGGGTCTAGTCTTCTTTGTCTTTCCCTCACAACCTTACACCCTTCATCAAGGTTTATCCTATGCATCACCGTATTAGTACTTATACATATTATATTAGAAAATTTCCATCCCATGGTTCTTATACTCTTCCTAATTGTTTCTACCAATCTCTTTTCTCATTCTTGATCCAGCTTGTTTGAAATTATGATGGGTAGAGTATGACCCTCACTTAGAAAGGTATATCTAAGGTGTGTGGGTAAGAGTTTCAACTTTAGAGTGGGTGGTTTCTCAATGAAGGGTGGCATGGGTGCTTTTATCCTTAATAACACCTCTTGCATTGATTTTTCATCCCATCTCCTCCTTCTCTAATTCTCCATCATCTTCTACATCCTCAAAATTAGCTTCTTCTATATGGATCTCCTCTTACTATTGTATACTCTCGTCCACTATATCAATTTTCATACAAGAATTGCCCTCCTTCAGATTCTTCAATACTTTATTCATGTTGAATTCAACTTGCTCATCACCAATCTAAAGAATTAGTTTCCCTTCATGGACATCTACCAATGGTCTTCCTGAATTTGTGAATGGTCTACTAAGAATTAATGGACATTTTCGATCCTCTTTAAAGTTTAACACTACGAAATGCACATGAGTAGTAAACTTGTCCACTTTGACTATCACATCCTCCACCACACCAAACGATTTCTTTATTAATTGATTCGCCGACTAATAAGCATGAAAGTTGGTTTCACGTCTCCTAGCCCTAATTTCCTGAAAATAGACAATGGCATAAGATTAACACTTAAACCAAAGTCATATAAACATTTAGCAAATTATAAATTACCAACTACATAGGATAGTAAAAATCCTTGGATCCTTTAATTTTGAGGCCATGTGGCTAATAATTATAGAGTTATAACTCTCTATCAAGGAGACAATTTGGTTGTCCTCCCATGTCTACTTGTTTAATAGGATATCGTTGAGGAACTTTGTGTACTTAGATATGTTCTCTAGGGCTTGCACAAAGGACAAGTTAATTTACTGTTGGACCCCGAAATTTTCTGTAAGTCAAGACTATTAAATGAGGAATTATTGATAATTATTTGGCAATTAATTAGGCATAAAGCAAAGGAAAATCAATGAAATTGAAAAGAAATAGAAATGATGGTTTAGATACAAGATGGATTATATGCGAAATGTTTGGTGAATAACTCATAGAATATGGAACCAAATCGAGTAATTTTGGTGTCATTGGAAAATTTAAGACAATAAGGAACATTTGGCTAGAAGGAAGTTTTATTAAATTCCTTCAATTTCATGGTTAGAAAAAGGGTATGATTTTTGGAAAGAGTTAAGTGTGAATTAAATTGAATTTTGAGGTTTAATGGGATTCAATTATTGTATTTTGTGGAGTTGATTAGCATGTTAATGGGAGTAAATTAACATGTTAATTTGGGTAAGATCATATGGCATTAAATTAAATTGAATTAATGTGTTAAGAAGACATGAGGGCATTGTGGGAAGACAACTTAAGCCTTTTAAGTTACAAGGCTATTCATTAAGGGCATTATGGACTTTTGGGCATTAAAAGAGTATAAAAGCAAGAAAATAGAGTTGGTCTTTCATTTGAAAAGAAGAAGAACGAAAATGAGAGGAGAAGAGAGAGAGAGTCGTGAGGGAGAAGAGAAGGAGAAGAAAAGAAGAAGAAGAAATGGAAAAATCCAAGGGAAATTTCGTGGAAAAGGAAGAATCAAGGCTTTTAAGGTAAGTTTTTCCACCTTTCCATCTTGTTGTGTTGAAAGAATGGGTTGTTGTGTTGTTAGAGAGAAAACCCTAGAGAGAGAAAGAGGGGTTTGAAGAAGAAGATGATAGATTTCATAGGGTTTTGGGTTAGATAACATAAGAAGAACATGGGTTTGTGAATTCTAAGATTAATTTTGGATGATTGTGTTCTTAGGGTTTCCAATTGAAAATTACTATTTAATTTGGGGATTTGCCATTGATGAAGGGGATTGAGGCAAGAGGAAGCAAGAAAAGGCAAGGGATGGCAAATTAAAGCAAGGAAATTATAAGGTGGGTTTTATGTTTATAGCTTTAATAATGAGCCCTTAATATGCTTTCAAACATCAAGATAAAATGATTTTCAAAGTCATGGTTTTTGAATGATTTGAGAATTTATATGAGAATTTGCTTGATGTATTGAGAAATTGTTATGTGTTGAGTATGTGAATTTGATTGATGAAGTTGAATTGCTACATGATAGTGATTGGTGAAAAATGCCATGTTCATGAAAGACATGCTTTGAAAATTGCCATTGGGGCAACATGCATACAAGATCATGATTACATGTTATATGGGTTCGGTATAGTCCACCCAAGAAATGTCGCGTGCACGTTGACCCATGAAAAGGCTTCTCCCGCCTGCCCGCAAGTGGCACGGAGTTCCTTTTAGGACTCCTCACGAATACGACTACACAAGGCCATTTGATGGAATTGTGTAGTTCGTCATGAATTGTGGACTTGCCAAACCATTTGATGTGTTATATGTTATGCTATGTCTAGTTTTGATGCATTCATGAATTCTGAACAAATTGGAAAATGCATGAATTGTGCTGTTTTATGATTTTGAAAATATCACAAGGATTTTAAATGAAATATGTGTTTTCAGACTCAAAAGGAAGTTTTCATGATAAAGAATCTTTGAACAGTTTTGCTTGCTATTTTGGTTATAAGCATATTACCTACTGAGCTTCCAAGCTCACCCCACCTTTTTCCCCACTTACAGGTTTTGAACAAGTGATCAAGTGAAAGCAAGTCAAGTCATTACTTCGGAATTGCATGTAGTTATGTTTTGAGTTAATTGATGTAAAGCAAGGCTCCAAGTGTAACTTGTGAATTGTTGGGTTCTGTATGTAATGTATATTGGATATTGATATTGGTTTTGTAATTTTGGCTTGGAAATGCCATTGGATCATGTGAACAGTTATTTTATGATGTTAATGAAATATGGGTTTGTATATGGATTTGAACGTGAATTTGTATATGGTTGGCTATAATGGATGTTGAGCATGAATGGTTGGTATATATGTATATATATATACAAAATAGTGAGATATTATGGATAGAACACATAAGAATGTTATGAATGATGAAATGAGGTTAAATATGAAGAGTATAATGAATTGAAGTTGATGATTGATGAACTCCAATTGGTTGTGGAATGGATGAAGAAAGGTTAGAATACAAATGGTTATAAAAAAAAGAAGTGCAGTGGAAATATGACTTAATCATGGATAAGCTTAATTTGGAATTAAGTATAATCGAAGAAGTTATCAAATTGAATTGATGATATAGAGCTTAAATTTTTGTGATGTGTATATGTATATAAGAAAGATATATATATATATGAGTGTGATGTTATGGAAAAAGAAGATAGGAATCATGAATGTTACAAGTTAGAATGTTGTATAAGAGTGGTGTATGTGATAGCTTGGAGGAATGATAGGAATTTGAGGTTTTGATGAATCATATGGATCAAGAATTGAGAGTATGATGAAATGACTTGATGTTTGAGTTGTTATGAAGTGTTTTAGCATGAGAATAAGTGATTTTGGGAGGTTCATAAGTGTTGATGATGATAGGAAGGTGATAGGAAGCATGAAAGAGAGGAATGAGGACTTTGGGGAAGCCCCATGTCCGTTAAACGGACATGGGAGTCCGTTTAACAGACCTTCTCGGGTCATTTGGGACCCTTTGTATTTCCCATGTCCGTTAAATGGATATGGAAGTTCGTTTAAAGGACCTTCTCGGGTGAAAAGTGCAGTTTGGTCGATTCATGTCCGTTAAACGGACATGCATGTCCGTTAAACGGACATGCACTAGAAAGATGATGGTTTTTGACCAACTTAGAGGCAGAATCAGGTTTTTCGGTCTTCATAAAAGTTTTAGATCGCTAAGTCTTCGTTCCAATGGTCCAAAAACGAAGGCAATCTCACATTTGTGGTGAAAGTTATGGCATTGGCGCCAAAGTATGTTCAAATTGATTTAGGTCATGAACATGGTGTACTCTTTTAAGCATATCTCCCTCATCTGACCTCCGATTGAGGTGATTCTTGGACCAATGGTTTCATAGGACATGTAGGCCTCTGCCCATGAAAATTGGTATCATTTGGAGTTAAATTGAGAGATTTTGCATTAGAAAAAGTGAGAGGTCAGTTAGGAGAGCATGTTTGAGATATGAGCACATTGTGGTATTTTGATGATATCTTGAGTTGTAGAACTCTGATTGAGGTGACTCTTACTTCAAAATAAACAAGAGACATAGAGCTATGATTTATATGAAGAATTCAAATTGATATTCAGATTTGAAGATTCCTAAATTCTGTACACAATCAAGCGAATTGAGTTCAAGCATGTGACTGTTTTGTGTGGGCACACTATTGAACAAGTTGTGAGGCAATTTTTGGGATGTTATGAGAACGAAGATGATTGATAATATCTAATAAGGGTTCAATGGAAAATTTTTTTTATAACCCTTCATGGTTATAGGCTCGCACACTCAAGTTTCACGATTTCCGTAAGAGAGTTGGGTTCCGGTAACGGGATCCGACAGATCAACAGTCTTTCAGCTGATCTATCAACATTTACAGATAGTACTAGAAAAATAAATGATATGCTAGGGAGATATAGACACCCTAATGATAAGACTGGATTAAGGTTTGCTAAAAACAATAATCAGCATAAAAAGAACTTTGTTCCTTACAAGAAGAAATCTCATCAGCCTCATTATCATCATTACTCTATGAAGCATGTTAAAACTAACCCCAAAGGACCCAAGAAAATATGGGTACCTAAGAGATACATAATATCTCCTGCAGATATCCTTCCTTGAAAGAAGCAGCCAACACCAATGGTATTTGGATAGTGGATGCTCGTGACATATGACGGGAAGAAGGTCTATATTCCTAGATCTTCAGTATAAGAAGGGAGGATCAGTAACTTTTAGAGACAACTAGCAGGGAAAAATTATTGGAATCGGTAAAGATTCATTTGCTACTATTGATAATGTTCTGCTAGTTGATGGTTTAAAACATAATTTGATTAGTGTCAGTCAATTATGTGATTCTGGTTTTGAAGTATCCTTTAAT
>JAOTBA010000009.1:6929691-6948277 GCA_025629845.1 Erythroxylum squamatum | reverse complement strand
TTTGATGATATCTTGAGTTGTAGAACTCCAATTGAGGTGTTTCTTGTGCCAAAATCAAACTAGAGACATAGAGCTATGATTTATATGAAGAAGTCAATTTGAAATTAAGGTTTTAAGTTTTCCCAATTCTGTTCGCAAGCAGGCGAACTGAGTTCAAGCTTAGTGACTGTTTTTGTATGGGCGCATCATTGAACAAAATTATAAGTGAAACTTTGAGACATTATAAGATTGAAGATGTATGATTAATGTCTAATTAGGGTCCAATGAAAAAAAAATTATGGTGACTAATTAGGGTTTAATGAGATAACCTTTTAAGGTATTAAAGTAATATGAAAGCTCAAGTTTCATGTTTTCGACAAGATGGTTGGGTTCCGGTAACGGGATCCAACATTTACAATTTCTTCAACTTCGCTAAAAACTTTGCAAATTGTGCGTCCATTTAATTCTTCTTCAATCTTTATGGGAATGGAATCTTTGAAACATATAGAGGTGGTGGGACGTATGGTGGCTCCTCCTTCTTATCTTCTTTCTCTTGGCTTCATTCTTAGTAGGATTCAACCTTTTTCTCAATTGGTTCTTCCAACTCTTTCCTGCTTCTAAGTGTGATGGCCTTTAGTTGCTCCTTTGGATTAGGCTCTGCATTATTTGGAAGACTCCTCAGACTTCGTATAGATAATGCATTAACTAGTTAGCCCACTTTAACCTCCAAATTATAGATGGATAAAGCATGATTCTTCTTAATTTTGTCAAACTTAGTTTCTATCTTAACTTATGAACTTAGAATTTAGCACGTCCATTAACTTGTCTATCTTTGATTTCAATGAACTGAACCTATCTAGCTAAAATACTAGTAGGTCTTGTACTCACATTTAGTTTCCTACATTATCAGACTAAGAAAATTTTGGGTAATTTTTTCACCCAAGATTATAAATTTTAGAATAAGGTTTGTTATCACCCAACCAAGTTGTGCACCTTTGTAATTGAGTTACTCCATATTGTTGCTCTCTACTAGGAAGCAATTAGCTATAATCTTGACTACACAATTTATATCCATATTGTATTTCTTTAAATGGGCTAGAAAAAGTGGCGTTTAGGCTATTTGTTTGCTTGGTCAAATTTGCTAGTTCAACCATTAATGTTGTCATTGAATCAAAAACAAGTACCCCCTTTTTTTATTTAAAGGTTAGTTGTTGTTTGCTCCTCTCCAATGTCCATAGACAACTATTATTTGTTATCTCCTCTAACAAATCATATGCAGCATCAACTATATTTGTTATCTCCTCATTAATGAACCTCCAATGACTACATCAATGGTACCTCTAGTGGGTGAATTTACTCTATTGTAGAAGGTCTGCAAAAGGAACTCTTTAGGTTAGTTGTAGTGTGGGTGACTCCTTAAATCTTTCTCACGCTTTGTACAGTAATTCCCTTTCACTTTGTTGGAAATTTGAAATCTCCTTTATGATCCTTATATTCTTCATTAGCCAAAAAGGCTTGTACCAACTACTCCCATATTGTCATGTTCTTTGGGCTAAGAAAATTCAACCACGTTTTGGCTCAATCTTTAAGCATAAATAGGAATAGCCTTATCTTGGCTACATCCCCTAATAGCCCATCATACTTAAATGCGTTGCATATTTCCAAGAAATTGGCTACATGAGAATTAAGATCCCCATTGGCTAGTCCATAAAACTGGACATTAGTTTGTATAATGTTCAAGAGAGCTGGTTTAGTATAAACAATATTCATTTGCACTGGTGGTCTTATAATCTCTTACTGATTAGCATTGAACCTCGATCTCATAAGTTCCATGAGGGTTCTTTGCTATCCTTTTTGGTTTGTTTCGTCTGACATTGATCTCTCTATAGCTTCTTGGCATTTTGCTTTCGAATCTCCTCTCTTGCTAGTGATGTCGAAAACTTTCTAAGAGTTTGCTTGAACTCCTAGTTGCTCTTATGTTCACGCACGTATAATCACAGAAGAAAAGTACTAAAAGTTTTAAATCAAAGTAAGTTAAACTACATTAGATGCTAACTTATCAATCTTCAATAACGGCGTGAAAAAATTATTGAAGTTTAATTTAAACTTATCTATAATGCAAGTATACTGATCATATCTTACAGTTATGATTACCTATTCTTGAGATCTAACTAAGTAATCTTAAATAAAATAAATAATAATTGAATTTTGACCTCTCGATATATCAAAACCTTTTTTAACTTTCTAAATGGATTTGAAGCAATACCAAGAGTAACAAATAAACAATTAAGATTTCTCTTTAATTGCCTATTAATTTAACGTTCATCGGTATATTATGGTACCAACTCTAGCTACGCAACACATCACAAATAATTCAATCTAACCTCTTGATTAAGATCAAACATAAAATGATAAAAGCTACAAAGTAAGTTTCAATTAAATAAAAAATGTAATGTTTAACAAATAGTTCAATAGTAATCCCTAAAATAAGTTTAGCAATTCATAATTGAAACTATATATCTCAATTGATTCATCATTAACAATCAACAATTATTAGGAAAGAAAAGAAAATAATAAAATTTGAATTATGAATGTCTTCTCTTCTTTCTCCTTAAACTTGAGAAGTCTGTTTCTATCTTATTATGAAGGATAATTTATCGATGTTTTAACATTTGTAAGTACAGTAGTTCATCTCCTACACTTATTACCATTACTGCTATTTTTAATTATAAATTAAAAGATTCGTGAGAAGGACTTGGACTTTATCCAAAATTGGAAATAAATTTAAAGGATAAGCCAACACTAGAAAAGTCAAAGAGGCACAGGAGAAGTAAAGAGTCCCGAATGGTCGCTATAAACGAAAAAATAAAAGGAGAAAAGCGGAAAGAGAGAGAGGCTAACCCAAATTTAGTTTTTTCTCCTCTTCCCCAAACCCTAGTGGCAACCGTTTCCTTCTCGAACCTTCTTTTGATCCGCCCCCTCCCTATCTCCGATTCAGGACAACCATTTCTCTTCATCCGCCTTCCTTCTGCGATTCTGAGTGCTTACCCCGGCGGAAGATGCGTATCGGAGTTTCCTGCTTTATTTAAAATTGGCGTGTTGAGTCGTTACTTCTCGATTGGTTTTTGTACAGCCGTTTTTCCTCTTGATCTTCAAGAGCAGTAGACTAAGTGGAAAACTCTCGAGGTTCCATGTTAGAGGTGTGGTTCTCATTTTCTTTACAGCTCTTTAAGTTGTAGTTTCACGACAATCTTCTATGTAGTACGCTTGTGGTCAACTTTGATTAGAAAGAAGAAACGGGGTTACTTTCCCTTGATTGATGTCCTGTTTTTTCTCTTGATTTGTGAACACTTGTAATTGGGTTTGTTCGGAAGAGGTTTATAACTTCTTACCTGAGAGCATATATTATCCTTTGTTGCTCATGGTTCGCTGATTGAATATGTTTGTAAATTTGGGCATTAATTTTCGTTCTTCTAGGACAATGCTTAGCTATAACAAAACCTTTCATTGAACTGCAACTCTTGGATACTTATGCTCATATTGAACGATTTTAGAGTGGTTGGGCGCCTGGAGATTTTATAATCAACTCATGAGTGAGATTAAAGTTTGGTCTGCTTGTTTGTACTATCCTGAATACATCTTCAGTGAAGAACATGCCTATTCTCACCTTAATTATAGTTGAAAGAGAACTTTTCGTTTTATCTTGTCTATACTACTGTTATTATTTCAATACAAAGGCCGTATGGAATTCAAAGCATTTACTATGATTTTCCTTGGTGTACAATCGATTAATTCCTATGTTCATTGCATCTCTACCAGGAAATCTACTACAGTATTTCATAAAGTTCATGTTAATATGGTCTTGTACTTCTTATGACTATACCTAGTATAGTAACCTTATGATTTAGTTTAGCCTGACATCTATTTACTTTACAATTCTATTTTATCTAGATTATTTTCTTATGTTAGTAGATTAGTTCTAGTTAGTTATCTATCTAGTTAGGGTTTGTTTTCAATTAGAAAATGGAGTTATAGTTAGATAGAATTATTCATCAATGTTTATAAATAAATACACACACACACGCATATATGATACATTAAATTTTTGGGTTTTTGATTACTTTTAATGAAATTCTGAAATTTTCACATCTGAAAGTGTGAAGCTTTCTATTTCCTTAGAGTGATTCTTTGATACTTAGAAATGATTTCTAAGCTCTAGAACCGATTCCTAGGAAATTACTGGTGTGATTCCATTAGTTTTGTTTGTTTTAAACCCTAGTGTGATTCTTGGTTCTTGATACAAACCTAGGAGTGATTCTTAGAACCCTACCCTTATATATATATTTTTTTGGTAATTTCATCTTTAAATTTGAAGTCCCAACAGCCGCAATCTTCATTTTATACTTTCCTGCTACATCACCTTACACAAATGCATATGTACGTAAGCATGGGCATATGCACTTATATGTTCTCATAAATGCTTATGTGTACATGGGTTAAGTCCTATATGGGGGGATATTTGACATTCTTTTCTACTGGAATCTTTTTATTGCTATTGAGCTTGATTTCTCTGTGTTACATGTTTGCATTCTTATAAATTTTGATGTAATTCCTCCTGTTAAGCTTAAGGTAGCAGGAATCATGTGTTTTTTTGTTTCTAATAGTGAGATATCTGTTTACTGCAAAATTCAGGATGAATATGAAGTAAATTATTGTGAACTAATACAATATACATTTAAGTTTGTATATGAACAAGATAACTGGCTTATAGCGTTGAAGTTTAAAACATCATATTATCTCACACTTGGAGTTGGATAAGCTATGATTTATTTATTTTTAACTCGCTTTCCTGCAATGGTTCATATTTTATTCCCATCATAAGCAGTAATAAATATATAATCAAAGTTGGAGTTTTGGATTTGAGAAGTCAATTTTTTGCTTATTGATGTGGAACTACAATTTTATGAATGTAAAGTGGCAACCGGATATTCTGTAAATCTGTGAAAGCAACTTGGGTCAAACTCAAGAAATGAAAATGAGGATCTTAGTGAGCATCATTGGGGTTATTGTGTCTGTTTAATGTGTTCAGGGAACAATATAGCTTGGTAAGAAGCTAAATTCTCATGTTATTTGTTGATTTACTTTTGAGCATGTTTTATGCTCATGATGCATACTTCTTCATCTTTTAATTTTATTGCAGTTGATGATTGAACATCTGATGAAAAATTGATCTATGGAACCTGAAATCAAGAAGTTTGGAGTTGGTAAGAAATTGTTATTTGATACTTAAGTTTTATGGATTCTTTCCCTCCATTTCATGTTGCTGATAAATGATAGATCTCCCAGTCAGAGTATTATCATTGGTAGCATCATAATATGGAGGGCATGCTTAGTTTTTACAGTCTTACAGGACATTCCCCTTCCCCTAAAGTGGTTAATTATTTTTCCGTAGCTTGCATCTCCAAGTTATAATCATAAGGAACCGGTGCAAATATTAGGTTTTTGGTACCTGGGCCAATTTCTCGTCTCCCTATTGTATTACTAGTGGGATATATAACCAGTATTGGCTGGACAAAGTCTTTATTCTAAGAGTACTGAGGATTCCCGAGTGGTTTCACCAAGCACGATAGCTTGGTCTGCACCCTCAAGTCACAGTATAGAAACTTAGGCTTTAGAAGTGAACTTTGATAACAGAGTTTTAAGGAACATGTCTCTTGCAGGATCTAGGATTTCTGATTATAACTATGCATTTGTTGAACTGCATATTTCAAGTGAATATGCCGATTTTTTGCTGTTTTCACGGACTAGTTGCTGTGCTTTAAACTTAGGACCAAGAGAGCTAACTGGTGCTATTGATCTGATAAGTCACTTCAAATTGTTGCCTCACCATGAGTTCTTCTGCAAGCGCTCACTTCCTGTATCAATTTCGGACACACATTATTTTCACAATGTGGTGGGAGACACTGAAATCAGAAAAGGAGAAGGAATGCAATTGGCTCAACTTATTCAGAGCACCTCTCGAGATAGTAGCACAAGAATACGTCCATTTGATCTGGATGAACTTAGAGAGGCCTTTCAGCTGAAGGATACAACTCCTATAGATTTGCCACTTGTGAGATATTTATTGCTATGAATTTGTTTCTGATGTTGTCTGCCTTAGTCTTTTACCTTGATTTTAAATTATCATTTCTTACTTATTCCCTTTAGTTGGATATATATATCCTACCATCTTTGAACTCCATTTTTTGTAGGCAGAGAAGGGGACACCCACAATTGCAGGGAAATCAAAAAGTGAATCCAAAGACAAGGAGAGAAAGCATAAAAAACACAAGGATAGAGATAAGGAGAAGGACAAAGAACATAAGAAGCACAAACATCGTCATAAAGACAAGGATCGAAGTAAAGACAAAGACAAAGATAAGAAGAAAGATAGAAGTGTACACCATGATTCGGGTGGTGATCACTCAAAAAAACACCACGAAAAGGTTGAAAATCATTAATGTTGTGGAGCCATTGTTTGTGATAAGCAAAAAATAGTGAAATTTCTGCACCATTGTATCTATTACAGGGTGTTTGATTAAGATATCTTCTAGAAAAATGGAACATACATTCCTACCGTATTTAGAACTTGGAAGACACTTGAATCTTTTGAGTAAAATTACTGAAACCTTGGAGTGTAACTAATCTTTGGGATAGTGCTGCCTGTCTCTCATATTATTTGTTTTATTAGATTTTATTGAATTATCAATGCATTGCTAATGTTTAATTTGTTGTATTTCCAGAAGAGGAAGCATGACGGAGATGAAGATCTAAATGACATTCAGAGGCACAAAAAAAGTAAGGTAATAGAGAGCATGATGAGAACTTGGGGGGCTTGTTTTATGTTTGTTACTTTGATTTCTTATGGTGGGTTAATTTTGCCATCTATTTTTTCTATTATCTCAACGATTTTTTGGTTTGTATATTATCTCTGTTTTTTTACTTTTGCAGCATAAGAGATCAAAAATTGATGAAATTGGTGCCATAAAGGTAGCAGGCTAACATGTGTGGCATACTATTTCGACTGAAATGGTTGTTAAGAGTTTGGAGAGAGTTTTTGCTTGTAGTTAACTAGGAAGATGGAGGTAAATCCCATTTCTTTTAGTTTGCCTTAATCTTTTTGAAGTCACGATATGTGATCTCTTGGATGACAAAGTGCTAATTAAATATACTTAAGAATAGGGCAAGTAGGCTTCTGGATGACAAAGTGCTAATTAAATATACTTAAGAAGCAAGTAGGCTTCATGTTTCAAGTGATTTTGCTTTAGGTTTGTAACGATTCTGTTGTGTTGCACTGCCTTCTGATACCTGTCAGCTAAGTTGATTGGTTGCCTTCATTGTCCAAATGTCACTGGCTGTTTGATTAGTGTCTTTGTGTTTGTGTTTGTGTCTCCATGCCATTCTCTATCTTAATGTCTTTTTGGAAGTGGATGTTTGTTGAGATTTTTCACCTGTCTATTGGTTCTTGTTCTGCTTAATGAAACTGTATTTCATTTCCATTGAAGTCATTTAGTGGCACTGCAGGTTTTGTGATCTAGTGGAAATGGCAGAACCTTACTGTATTACTATGATTTCGTAGCGATTTTTTGTTATCATTCTAAAACTATCATATTTCTCAGCGTTTTTCTCTGTCTTTGATCATTTTCAGGAATGCTCTGACGCTTTCTCCTGTTTGTACGCAGAGTAGGTTGTGAACTGACTAAAAAATGTGAAGAAGGTGAATTCACCTAACAAAATGATGGGGAGGGTAAGAATTGGTAGAGATGAACTTTGTATCATAAAGATGACCTGATATAACTGCTGGTAATAGGGAGAACTTTGGTACTTTCTTCTCGTCCTCAATATTTTGGCGCGTTGGATATTTCAGCATATACGCATTATTGTAATCATTTGCGTCTTTTTAGAGTAGTTTAGTACCAACCATAAATCAGTTTCAATCGGAATTTGCGGCTTTGAGTGGTAGGAAGAAGGGTGGGTTTCAGAAGATAGCATTGTATTATAAGTATTTTCCTCCTCTCTATGCTTAATAACCGAAAGCAATTTTAGTTCCCCAATGGGATTGTAAGAAGTTTTGTTTTCAGTTGAAGAACGCTTTACTTGTCAAGTGACGATGGATATTCTTTTGTATCAGCAACCGAGGAGCCAATCTTCAAATCTCTACGAGACTGGGTACCAATAAATGATAAAAACATGATATATATGCCCAAATTTCTCATCATGGAGATGGAGCTTCTTTATTTTCATGTGGAAAGCAACAACCAGCACAATTAGGTTCCTGGGGCGACGTTGTTATCGTCGTTTTTTAAGTCACTTTTTGGTCCTTTTTCTTTCTCTTCCTTAAAAGATGATAAAGAATTGTGTTGAATCAGTTGGGTAGCAATCAAATGAGAATATGGAGTGCCGATTTAGGGGGCAAGCTGGACCGCGTTTTATACCAGGAGCTCTGTCTAAAGGGCCTTTTCTCGAAAGATGATAGTGCCGTGACGTGATCTGTTTCTATTTCCAGCAATATCTCGTCATCTTAAGATTACCATAATAAAAGGGTGCATAAAAAAATTAATCTACGTTGGGACCAAAGCGACATTCATCGATCCTGCCTAGACCGCAGGTTTTCAAATTTGCTTGGATTGAAAGTTTTAAATGGCAGCCAGCTAATCGCTATTGTGGGCGTGAAATTGAGTTATTCCAAGACTATCACCACTACAGTACTTTTGCAAATTGGTGTGCGTATTAAAATGTTGTTATTGTAATGGTCAGCAATTGCTTTACATCTTGAGTTCCTTATTTATATGTATCCCTAAACAAAACGAACAACTACTCCTAGGTTTTGCTCAAATCATTACGTATACTTCTTTCTATCCCATACCAAAACACGTCTGGAATGGGTTAGAAAGTTCTCAAAGGAGAGAAGAAAATTATATCCAAATGAACTCTCCCAAGTCCCAACCCCAGGTGTGTCCTAGAGATTTGTCTGTTCGTCTGACGTTGGATGGAAAAGCAACCCCACGAAGCCATGTCTTGATTGATTGACGTGCATGTGCATGTGCATGTGCCTCACACTCTGAGACCGCAAAACCACACCATCTATCCAATCTACGTACGTATTAAGTTTGGTACTAATTGCTATTATTATCATACAAAAGGGTTGTAGTTCTAGGCCATGTGAAGAGTGGGCGCCACCTTGATTTATTTATTCCTGTTTGTTTTTATTGATCCAAAGATCCCATACAATAATGACGGCCGGTTTTCTTTTCTCGATCATTTTCGGATTAGATCTTTTACGTCCAATTATAGTTTAAATGACCTTATCAAGCACTGATGATGTCCGCTCATCATTCCTGCCTGCCACATTGCAGCTGCCTTCTCTTTCTGGTTCCTCTCCTGTAACATCAGTCACTATTTATTCTCATCTGCCATAACGCAAGTATGCTAACCTGATTGAGATCCTTTGGTTTTACTGCTTTTGGAACATCTAGTCGTGCTACAATCACTTCAAAAGTTTCGAGTAGTGTATAGTCGAAGTTGAAATAATGACAGCAAGAACGGATACTAATTCACCTTGGTTCATTTGTGGTCAGTGGCAATAATTATATCATCAAATCACATACGAATATTCAACTTTGCTTTTCCTTTCTTTTTATCGTCTTTCACGGGTATCCTATAAAGATAGTATTTGCTAAAAAGCAAGAGCAACAGCGGCAGAACAGCCAATGATAGATTCCTTGGCAAAAAAAACAACTTTGAAGTCACTATTAGACATTACTACAATCTTTATTGATGAGAAAAAGGTTATGCCATTGCAATTGGGACTTTTTGTTGGGATTGCTTAGTATCATTTGGTTCGTATTCCATGTGTATTAACTTTAAGCCGCTAGGAGCATCCCAAATCTAGTGTTAATTTTGGAATGGTGGAAATCCCACTTTCGCATGTGTTCTTTTTGGTGTTCCGCGTGACTTGAAAAGTCTAAAAGAATGAACAGAAAGTCATGCAGTTTGAATGTATCAGTACATCACATTTAATCAAAGACCAACTCCCACATTAAGTCAAAAAAAAAAAGGGTCATAACATAAATACTAGTGAAGAAATAGTGCTTGTCTAGCTAAGCAAACATAACCCTAATAACCATTCATAAATCTCCTTATAGATTGTCTTCTTCCTTACAAGGCAATAATTAAAAGAGAGCCTAAGCTGAGTACGGGGTCTATGATGGTAATGGTCAGAAAACCATTATGTTACAAATTTTAAGACAAAATAGCCCAAACCATCTTACTATCCAAATCACACAAGTTGATGCTTAATAAATCTAAAGAATCCAACCATGGAGTTGGATTCCTTGGTTTAACCTACGTAAGCCGTGAGCCACCTTTCATAGGCGTGAGTTAAGCATCACACCCTTGCAACTTTTGTCATGAGCATAAGAGATGTCTCATGACCATGTCAATTTCATGCATGGTCGTGAGCCATGTTTCTTCAACATGCACTCTTCATGCTTTTCGTTTTATGTATTTTCTTATCTTTTCTTACGCTAATCCTCATTCTTGCTTTATGAAGACAAATGATCGTGAATCTCCAAAAAAATGACTCAAATATAATACTTTCGACTCACTTTAGCTCTTTTACTTCTGAACTGTACCTAAAATCAAATATGAATTAAAGTGAGTGTCTTAAACATTTTAAAGAATTAATCAATGAGTATCATAGACTACATATATCAATAATTAAGCACATATCACTCACCATTCTAACAACATAACATATATCTGATCTTGTACGCATCATTGTACATTTGAGACTTCTAATTGTACTGGAATAGGAAACTTCTTCATTTTTTCACTTCCTTGCAGTGTTGGCAGTCTCATATATATAATGATGTGCAAGATTAGATATTTGTTATGTTGTTAGAAGGGTGAGCAGATATTAGTCTTCCTTTTTATGTGGTGTTGCTAAAAAGAATTTCTTACTGAGACCTTTGCCTTTAGAAATATGATTATCAATTATTTTACATTCTTTCATTCATAAGCGTTTATGGATTATTTGAATATATGTCACTTGTGAAAGTGATAATAATTTCTTTGAGCGATCTCTTAAAATCTTAACTCCAAAAATGTATATAGCTTCACCTATAGCTTTCATCTCAAATTCATATGATAACCAGTCATTGGTTTGCTTAATGAACCCACAATCATTACTAGCAATCAAAATATCATCCACATATAAAGATAAAATTGCAACTTTATCTTCATATCTCTTAATATATACATAGTGGTCTTCATCAATCATATGAAAATTATATGAAAGAATTACGTTATGAAAACATATACACCACTTTCTTGAGGACAAATTTAGGCCATAAAATTTTAATAACCGACGCACTTTATGTTGTTGCCCTGTCTCAATTAACCTACAAGTTATTTTATATAGATTTCTTCTTTTATTTCTCTATTTAGAAAAGTAATCTTTACATCCATTTGATGCAATTCAAGATCTTACCAACTACTATGGCTAGAATAAAATAGATTGAAACAAACCTTATAATAGGTGAAAAGTTTCCTTATAATCAATTCCGTCTTATTGTGTATATCCCTTAGTAATAAGGTGTGCCTTGGATCTTTCAATACTACCATCAACCTTTAATTTTATTTTGAGAATCCACTCGTTTCTAATAGTTTTTTGCCCTTCAGGAAGGTTAACGAAGTCCTCTACTTGATTGGAGTTTAAAGAAGTCATTTCTTCTTTTATTGCTTTCATCCATTCTTTTTTAGTAGGACCAATAAGAGCGTCAATTTCATTCCTTGTCTTATCCTCCTCTTGTGGGATAATCTTATGAATTTCTTCTTTAATCTCATAACAACATTGAGGAATAATTCCTTGATTATTGCATCAAAAATAATGTTCATCTTAAATAGATTTATGAATTTTCCAATTACTCCCACTAGGGTTTGACATCATAAGTAAACTTCAATGGGTTGCAATGTGACTTGATTTTGAGTTAATACTTCCATATCCAAAATTGCTCCTATTGGGTTGAAGCTCCCCATCTTGATTCCTCATAACAAAATTATGTTGATCAAGAATCTCATATAGAAATAGGTCTTTTCTTATTGCACCTTGCTTCGAAAAATCATTCTTTAAAAATGATACATCTCTTTATTCAAATTCAATTACACCTTCACTACCTTGTTCACATATGAATACATACCTTTTTGATTGTTATGAGTATCTAATAAAGATAATTTTCTTCCCTATTTGACCTAGTTTCTGATATTTATGAGAGAGATAATGAACATAGGTAGCACATCTCCAAGGTTTACGAGTTGTCATATCAGGCTTTCTACTTGTCTATAACTCATATAGAGTGCTTGTAACTAATTATGTAAGTCCTCGATTAAGTACATAAGTGATTGTTAGCAATGCATCACCCCAATAGGGTAAAAGACATTGATTTCTCTTGTGATTTCATGAATTCCACTGAAACTACTTATGCTTTAGAAATCTTGTAAGAAACATATGTGTTTTGTAAAAAGCTCATAATAAATTCTTTTATTAATTTTTCTGTTGAATCTTATTATTTGTCGGGACACATGGCACTACACGTAGACAACCACCTGGGATTAGAAAATCATATAAGAATATTTGTTAAATAGATTGATTACAATATTTACATACCATTATTTATATTAAAATATAATAATATAATATTACTTTAATATGATATAGAAAACAAAGTATTTCATTAAATTTTTATTCATTATGTAATAATACTAATAAATAAAGTGACTAATCTCTTATTTTTATTTATAATCCATATTTTATAAATAATTAATGATTAACTTAAGTGGTTTTTATTGTTGAGATTGTGCATATTTTTGTTATATTTTGATTTGTTATTTTCAAAAAAAAATTGGAATTGAATTAAGTATTGAAGGCAAAACTATGAAAAGTATAAGATGATTACAATGAGATAACACTATAAGGTCACTTAGTAAGACTTTACCGATCACTCATACTCTTACGTTCTTCACAATTGGAGAATTCTAATCTATTACATGACAAAATAATTTGTTGTTGATTTATACATTCCACCCGCTTTCAATATGAGATGTGTTTTAGAACTTGTCTTTGAACAAATTGAAATGGAATCTGATCTTATTGAGTAGTTACTTGCTAAAATGCTCTTTGCTTTGGCTTGTGCTAAGGAATATGCACTTGTTTCTTTCATCCCAAATTAAGGTGACTAAGTAAGATAGTGATAAGAAATAACACCATTTACTTGCCTCATTGCTATGTTCATCAATAAACACCATTGCACTATCTATTGGTGAATCATTTAAGTTGCATCTATTAAGGATCAATTTCCACAATTAATTGGTAAAATCACATTGGAAAAATAAATGAGGTTCATTATCTTTTGCATTCTTGTATAGTACACACCAATTTGGAATTGCCATGTATTTGTTCAACCTGTTAATGAAGTGAAGCTTGCCTTTAATTGCTATTCATAAAATAGTAGAGGTACGAAGGAACAGGTGTTTACATTATGCAATCTGAGCTTGGTGAACTTTTACTATAGTAACTCGAAATATTTATCTAGATGACATATTTATAAACCCATCAGAGCTTAAATGTTTCCATATTATCATGTCTTCTTTATTAAAATTTAAAGTGAAGTTGTTTATTAATATGCAAGTGCTGGAACATGGTAATGCATTATGTATTACTTCCCTTTGCTCCATGGTCATCGCTACTATTGCATCATTCCTCTCACAAATTTGACTGGAGTAAGTGATTTATGTTTTCAAGCAGATCGGTTGATGCCAATTGTCAGTCTAGAACATTGTTCTTTTGCCATTTCATATTAGATTTTAAATCTCTAGTCTTACCTTATCTCTAATTTTAATAATGAATCTCATTTTTATAGAGGGAAAGTTTATGAGTTTGAAGTGACAGAAGTTATTTCCTTTTACGTAGTACTCATATATCCATTTTGTTCATATATATTGCTCATCACATATCAATCTCCATATCCTTTTAGTGAGGCATTACCGTGTTCAAGATTTTGAGGGGAATCACATATAGCCCTCCTTCATCCTTAGATAAGCATACTTCTATCTATTAATTTCTTCTTCTTTGCATTCGAGCCACAAAAATTTCCTAAGAGATTTGTTAATTGCTTTAATGACTGCTTGGGGAAATGCCATATGAGCTACCCATTAAACATTAATAGAATTAAGCACAATTAAGATGAGTTGGACTCTGCAAGTGAGTGATAGTGTTTTTACGCTCCAACTTACTATCTTGGCATATATTTTGTTAATTAGTAGTTTAAAGTCACCATAGGAAGCTCTTAAGGATGAAATTGGAATACCAAGGTGCGTGATTGGAAGGTGGTTGATAGATGCATAATTGATCATATTTTTACCCCATATTTGATGTATTTTTTCTTGATATTTTATATTTTGATTGTATATTTGGTACTTAATTTGCTTCAAGTGTATATACAAAGTACAATTACCTTCACGGACTTAAAAGAGAAGAATTTGGATGAAAACACAACAAAAAATGAAGATTCAATGCATAAAAGGGATGCACGCATATCCCAAGTTGTGCAAATTTGTGATTTCTAGAGAATTTGGTTATGCACAGTTTGATGCACGGGCATACATCATATCATGCATCGAGAAAAACCTTAGAATTCAATATAAAATACGTCTTTCAGAGGAAAACGAAAGGAGGAGACTTCAGGTGGCAAATCCAGATGTGGAGATCATTCTCACGGGAAAATTTTGATCCATATAAGTCAAAAACACAAGGAATTCATCGAAAGATTCATTGGAATATAGGATCAAACGTCTATCTAGCAAGAATATTCAATAAAAGACAATCAAGGAGATTTAGAATTATAAACCCATTGTTTTCATTTTGTTTTTCTTCCAGTGTATGTTTTATTTCTTGTTCGATAATGTGCACCTAAACATCTTGTTAGTATTTAGGTTAAATGAACCCTATGTTAATACTTTGATATGATTTGATTCTTTTATTAATGCAATTGGTTTGATAGTTATATTATGCTCTCATTACATGTTTTATTATGCTCTAATAGACCCGAGAATATTAAATCATAATTTGATTTCATGCATAGAGATTGAGAAATCCTATTGATGAATATATCTACCGTAATTGGAAAGAGTTGATTGCAACCCTAATGATAGGATGGCATAAATATTCTAAATTAGGGTCAAACCTAATAAAGGGATTTACAAATCAATAAAGCAATCCTATAAAATTTAACATGAGTAATTTGGTTGAAAACCTTAGGATTAGTTATTAGTAGACTCAAGGTCAACTATTAGCATACCATTGAATCTCTACAGTCTAATAAATCAATAAAACAATTTAGTAATAAAAGGTAAATCTATTAAAGGTTTAGGGGGATTCGAAACCTAGATACTAATTATTAATATCTATAATTTTCTAAGTGAAAATTTAATTATCCGTTTAATATTGTTTCCTATTTTAATTTACTTGTTTTAGTGTTATTTTCTTTTATTAAAATCCAAAATGGATAGGCTAGATAATAGGAAAAAGGTAATTACTAATAATCACTGTCTTCATAGGATCGATTCATACTTGCCAGTACTAGCTACAGCTATATCGTGCACTTGCGGTTATTATAATATTGACTAACTTAGAAAAAGTCAATCAACGGTGTATATTAAAACCAATGAGGGAGCCATTGCTACTAATCCACTGTACTAGTGTATGTATATATGCCACTCTTTATATAGTTTGCTTCAAGGTCAGACAACTTGCTAAACATTTTTAATGTAGTTATGAGTGTTGCTACGTAATTGTTGTTAGCTTTAGATATAATTATTAATATCTGTAATTTTCTAAGTGAATTTTTTATTCTCCGTTTAATATCGTTGCCTATTTTATTTTACTTATTTTAGTTTTATTTTCTTTTACTAAAATCCAAAATTGATAGGATAGATAATAGGAAAAAGGTAATTACTATTAATCACTGTCTTCGTGGGATTGACTCATACTTGCCGGTACTAGCTACAGCTATATCGTGCACTTACGATTATTACAATATTGACTAACTTAGAAAAAAAGTCAATCAATGGTGTATATTAAAACCAACGAGTCAACCATTGCTACTAATCCACTGCACTAGTGTATATATATATGCCACTCTTTATACAGTTTGCTTCAAGGTTAGACTGTAACATCCCATTACTTGTGGGAGGGTTAGAATGGTAAATGTGAGTGATTAATGAGAGTTAGAGATGCACTTCCATGTTCATGCATAATATACCATACACATACATATGAATAGTAAATTTATCTGCACATGAAAATAATTCTACATGCATTCATGAATAATTCCAGGTATAATTGGATTGAATTGTGAATTTTTGAGAATTATGAATGTTTTGACATTGGAAATATTAGTGATTAGTGGAAATATCGTATTTATGAATGTTGGTGAATTTAGGAGTTACCTTTGAAATTTATGGAGTATGGTGAAAGAAAAAATAAATTAATATAATAGGGGACAAGAAATCAAAAGATATTTGGAGATAATTGGTTTGTAAAGATGGGAGTTAATAAGTTTAGTTCAAAAGGAACTTGGTTAGAGCTTAGACCATAGAAAAGTGACAAGTGTCACTTAGGCTTTTGTACTTTTGTTAGGAGTAGGTTACTATTCTTTAAGAGTTGACAGGTTAAGCCATGTCTAAGTTCCTTCTTCAATATCATCTTTTTCAAATTTTCTTCCCATACACAGAGTTTTCACCTTCTAAGAGATTTCTATACTTTTCCTTTCCTACACCAAACCCACTTTGCCATTTTTGTCCTCTACCCTATGAAAAAACCAGAAGCTAGTCATTGTACTCAGTGAAGTATGAAAATCGCGTGGAGTTTAGGGCTTGAAGATTTTGAAGTTTTTAGCAGGTAAGTGGTGAATAAATCCTTTAGAGTTGGCGATTTATAAAATAAATTTGTTAAGTTACTATCATCTGCATGGAAAATGGCAGTTACGCGTTTATTCATAAATACTGTGTTGTTGGAGGATGAAAATTTGGTTATAATGTTAATTTAGTGTTTCAAAAGATTATTAGTGATTAGGTGTTGTAAAATATTGAAAGTTTGAAAATCTAGAAAATGTTCACTAAGTATGCTTCAGTCTTTTAAACGCAACATTTTCTCTAGATGTTCAAACGATTTGATTCTTAATTTGGATTAAATTAGAGATATATGGCTACATTTCGTATGAATACATAGAATTTAAATTCTATCTCTAAGAATCTCAAAACTTGTCATGAAGTTGAGAACTGGGTGCAGGACGTTGGGAGCTGATTATAAAATTTGTGTTCTAACTTCGGGAGAAAATATGGATTAATCTAGATAGATTTTGGCAAAGTTTCCTTCTTGAGAGTTATAGATCTTTCTTTTATCTTTCCAACGGTATATATTATGAAAATTTTGGGCATCTAAGTCAAAAGTTATGATCTTTATAAGTGAAGATGTTCTAGAGAGAAAAGTAAGACGAAGTTCTAAGACAAAATTCTAAGACGAAATTCTAAGACGAAGTTCTAAGACGAAATTCTAAGACAAAGTGAAAGTAAGACGATATAAAAGTAAGACGAAGCAAAGTAAGACGAAGTGAAAGTAAAACGATACAAAAGTAAGACGAGGCAAAATAAGACGAAGTGAAAGTAAGACGATCCAAAAGTAAGACGAAGCAAAGTAAGATGATACAAAAGTAAGACGAAGTGAAAGTAAGACGATGTAAAAGTAAGACAAAGCAAAAGTGAGACGATACAAAAGTTAGGAGATAGAATTGGTCTTTGAGGTCTTCATGAACGTTGTAGATCTCAAAGTCCTCTTTCCAATAGTCCAAAAACGAGATCAATCCAACATTGTTTGTGAAAGTTATGGAAATCGCGCCAAAATAGGTTCAATTTGATTGAGGTCTTAAACATAGTTGCTTCTTTTGACCATAACTTCTTCACTAGACCTCCAAATGACTTGATTCTTAAACCATTGGATTCGTATGACTTCTTCACTAGACCACCAAAAATCTTAGCCATTTGAAATGAATGGAGAAAGATTGAGTGAAAAGAGTGGGACGGGTTCAGTGAGTGTATTCTTAAGTAATATGAACTGGTGTTATCCCACTGAACATACTTCAGTATTTCGATAATTTCTAGAACTCTACTGATCTAAATGAGATGATTTTTGATTTGTAGTAAACTAGAGACATGGAGCTACAAATTATAAGAAGAAATTGGAATCTAATTCTGTAACATCCCATCATCGATGAGAAGGGTAGAATAGTCATTTGGAACGGGTTATGAGTGTTTAAAATTGTCTTGGCATGTTCATGAATTTTCATACATGTAAATAGTGACTTTTGCACATGTAAATGACTGTACATGCATTCATGACATTTCCCAGTATTTTTGATCATAAATGTGTTTCTTATGAAAAGTGTGATTGTTGTGTTTGAAAAATTGATTGGAGAGGGTCTTTGAGGTTTTAAAATTTTTAGTGAATTTTAGT
>JAOTBA010000009.1:6915008-6929591 GCA_025629845.1 Erythroxylum squamatum | reverse complement strand
TAAAGAGTTGTAGATCTCTCTTTTATCTTTCCAACGGTATATTATATGAAAAATTTGGACATCGGAGTCAAAAGTTATAATTCTTATAAGCGGATATGTTCTGGACGCAAAAGTGAGACGGAAGAAGTGAGACAATAGAAGTGAGACGATAGAAATGAGATGGAAGTTTTGAGATGATGAAAATGAGACGATGGAAATAAGACGATGAAAATGAGACGATAGAATTGACACGAAAGGAAAGTGAGACGATGCAAAATGAGATGATGCAGAAGTCGGAAGATAGAATTGGTCTTAGAGGTCTTCATGAAAGTTATAGGTCTCGAAGTCCTCTTTCCAACAGTCCAAAAACAAAGTCAATCCAATATCTATAGTGAGAGTTATGGCAATTGCACCAGGGCATGTACAATATGAGTAAAGATATGAACATGTTGGATTCTTTTGGCCATAACTTCTTCTCTAGACAACCAAATGACTTGATTCTTGAACCATTGGATTCGTAAGACATTGATCTACATCTCCACCAAGAATCATAGCTATATAAAATTAATGGAGAAAGATTGAGTGAAAAGAGTGGGACGGATACAGTGAGTGTGCTCTTAAGTAATATGCTAGTGTTATTCCACTGAACATACTTCGGTATTTTGATGATTTCCAGAGCTCTACTGATCCAAATGAGATGATTCTTGTTTTATGGTAAACTAGAGACATGGGGCAACAAATGGGGATGGAAAGAATTTGCTGGTTAAATACCCGGGATTTGTCATGAACATGCATTGTACATAATTTGTTTCATACATATGCATTATTGAACAGTTATAATTGTGCATAATATGATATATGCGTGTGTTGTTTGTTATAAAGGAGCAATCGAAACGTCAACCTCCAGATGTTATCGGGACTTCCAGGCATTAGTTTCGGAAGCAACTTATGAGAATTAATTGTTTGCCTTAAAATATGTTTAGAATAATGATATTGATGTGGTTCGATTGTGTTGATTCCGGACAATGAAGGTTCGGTGATTCTGATGTATGAATGAGTTATTAAAGTGCTCCTTATATGTGAACATGACGAAATAAATGCTTCAAAATGTGAAAATTGTGAATATGCATATGAATGCAAAAATGTGCTCAGCAGTTCTGTTGAATGTCGGACTAGGGTCTGACGATGGATGTGATTTAAGTGTGAATGTGCATCCATGTGATTGACTGAGGTTATGTTATGTGAAACATTCATTCCATGAATGCATTTAAGATAAAGGAAGTTATGACCGGAGTCGCCAGGATAAAGAGCTTAAAGCTCAGAATGTGATTAGAGCCTCGAGCTCGATTGTGAATGTACCCGGTATCCACTAAAGGATATGGGACATTATATGACACAGCTCGGTATCCACTAAAGGATATGAGCTAGTAAAAAGACACTCGGTCATAACGACAATAATAAATGAAAGTGAGTCTCACGTGCATCGCAATTATAATTGATATGTGCGTTTTGTATGAATGATATGATCGATATGATTGTTCTGAAAATGAGATGCAATACATTATGATTATGCAATGATGTGAATAATACGTTACGTGTAATGACCTGATGCATGAATTGAGTGAACCATCGATGATGGGTACCTCATTAAGTTCAAAAAACTCACCAAAATTACAGCGTTGTCTTTTCAGGACCAAGAGACAACTCTAGCTACTAAGAGGCTCTACCAGTCGTGTAGATTGTGTTTTGACAGGAGAAATCATGGCTCAAAGATCGGTCAGCTGGAATTTGTGGACAGTTTAGATAGACTATATATATTTTCCTCTTTCATGTAGTATTGTTGTACTAGGCTTTGTTGATGTACATGTAGTAAAGGTTGAAAGACACAATGTAGACTTGCGATTTTGAGAAATGAAATGATGAAAAGTTGGTTTTAAAAATATTGTGATTTTCTTATGATGCTTTATAAGTGAATAATGTATGAAGCCATGTGAAGTGAATGTAGTGATCGAACGTAGCTCTCCCTTATCGTAGGATATGTACTGGAATGACCTCCGGACGTCCTGGTGTGTACCCTGCGGTAAGGGAGCGCTACACAGACAACTTGCTAAACATTTTTAATGTAGTTATGAGTGTTGCTACATAATTGTTGTCAGCTTTAGAGAGTAATATCAAATCATCCGCAAAACTCAAATTGATTATGCCTAGTTTCTTACATTTAGAATGGTACTTGAAGTATTTTCTTCTTACTACAACTCTTTTTAGGAGTCAATTGAAAACTTCCATGGCTAAAGAAAACAAGTAATCCTCTTTCCTAATCCCTTTTGTGTTCTTGATAGTTTTTTTAGGTTTATCATTAATCAACATGTTGTAAGTTAGAGTGGAGAAGCATTACTTAATCCCTGCTACATAGTTTAGAGTGGAGAAGCATTACTAAATCCCTGTTTTCTAGAAATTACATAGCTCTTAAAAGATTACCAATGATGCTCCAATCCACATTGTCGTAAGCTTTCCCAAAATCAACTTTAATCATATAGTTCTTGCTTCCTTTCCTTCTTTAATAATTCCTTAAGAGCTCCTATATTAAAATGATGTTATCTACTACTATTCTGTCTAGAATGTAGGCACCTTATAGTTGAACAATATGATTATGAAGGAATTTCTTCATTATTTATGCTAGTACTTTGGAATTCATTTTATAAATTAAGTTGTAGTAAGCAATTGGAAAAAATCACTAAAATTCTTCTGCTCATTTCCTTTTGGGATGAGAGTAATAAAAGTTATGTTGATTTCTTTTAACAATGTTTTGTTCTTAAAGAATTCCATAATGGCATATACTACTATGTCCTTGGTAAAGGGCCAAGTCTTGATGAAGAAGTTGATCTTAAATCCATTAGGGCCTAGTGCCTTGAACGAATTTAGAGATTTTAGAGCATCTTCAATTTCTTACATTGTTACTGGTTTGACAAGAGTTTCAATTTCTTGCGGAGATAAGCAATCCTAGATAGTTTCTTTAAGTAAAGGAATACAGGAATGGGCATTGGATGGGGATCCTATGAAATTAGAGGAGCGCTCAGCTACTTCTTCTAACAGCTGTCTTTAAGTGGTCAGGTTGTAGTTATTATTCTCCACAGTTATGATTTTATTTGATTTCTCCATATCCATAACTTCTCTATGATGGAATGAAGAGTTTTTTTCCATGACTACTCTATGATGGAATGAAGAGTTTTTATCTTCCCCTTTGAGGTATATTACTCTTGATCTTTGTTTCATTAAATAATGATCATATTTTAGAGCTTTTGATAGATTAAAGATAGCTTGCTTTTAAAGATCTTATATCATTAGATATGTAGGGTTTTTATATAGATCACTTGAATTATATTGAGTTCTATATTAGTATTACTAAGTAGATGATGAATGTTACCAATGTTCTCTTTATGCATTTATTTGATCTCTTATATGATTATTCATAATTTCCTTGCGTAAACACATTATTTTGCTCCAAATGTTTTTGCATTGACTGCTTTCCATGTGGCCTCATCAAAACCTACCAGGTTAGTTAAAAAATATTGAATTAGAAAGGTTTTTTAAAACTTATAATTAACCTGAATAATGATTGGTGAATAATCAGATAGACTTCAGGTGTGACGTAAGTTATTATAGTTAGAAAAAGGTTGAAACCACTTATAATTTGTTAGAATGCAATCTAACTTTTTCCTGATGAATTTGTGTCCCTTTTGATTATTGTTCTAGGTAAAGAAGTTACCTCCACAAGGTAGATCATCCATTTGGATGTCAGATTTGCATTGTTTCAACTCTGAGAATGGTTGTCTGGATGACTTATCCCCTTCAGCTTTCTCATATTATATAATGGTGTTAAAATATCTAAACAGAAGCCATGGTATTTGGATGCTCAATGCCAACTCTTTAAGTTTGGCCCATAGATGCGATCTTTGATATACATTATTAAGAGCTTATATGAATGTTATGTATATGGAGTTATTGGACAATTTATTTTTGATTTTGATATGAATTACTTGAGTTATGATGTAGAAAATATGAACATTTGTTAGGTTACTATTGTAGTAGATTAGGATTCTCCCATTCATATTATTTGAATGTTTGGTAATCTCTTTTCAATATATAGGCAAAAGATTGAGGAAATTGCAATTTCCATGTTTTATTCTTGATTCTAATATGTCAACCATATCTAATTTATTTTGCAAAATTAAGTCTTTGAGCAAAAGTTATTTTTAGAGGGGAAATTAACACTCTAGATATTCTAAGCTATGATCTTTATATTTTTGGCTCTAAGTATGAAGGTTTCTTCTTTGTGTTAGACTTTTTCCTAGAGATAGGTTCAAATCGTATATTGGTGCCTTCTATTATAAATGTTTTTGCTTCTCTATTGTTTCCTCCCATAAATTTAGTGCATTTTACCATTATATTCTTTGACTTGAGAAGTTAATTTGTTTGCTTACATTAAGTTGTCTTGGTCTGTGATTTCTTTTATTTCCTTAGATTGTGACTTTTATGGTTGCTCAAGACTGTCACCTTCCAAAGCTTCTTTTACTTTTTCATTCTTATTGATTTGGCCTCAGCTTCACTTTCCATATTGCCAATATTGTTATTTTTTTTCTCCTTTCTCACCTCCAAATCAAAGATTTCTTGATATTTTACCTATCTTAAAGACGCTTCCTGTAGGCTACCATATCTTTATTGGGGTTTAATATTATAAGCTTATATGATGTCTTTGCTCTGACTAGTATACAGATTCAAGCGAAAGTTTTTCTCATTATCTTTATAGTTGCTTAATCTATATAGATTAGCTTTCGAATAAAGCTTGTTAAGTGACTCAAGCTACTCGTTCTTTGGTATTTTAGAGGTATTTCATATATGCATACCTAGATAGGAATGCTTTCTTGCTTAATAACTACCATGTTTAGTCCTAGTCACAAAGCATAAAGTATTGATTTATTGTACACATACTATAGATTAGATTAAAGTATTTTCTTTGTAGCTTTAGAAAAAGAGAATTTGAAAAAGAAGACATCATCACAATTGACAAAAATGTCTTATAATTCATGTTGTTTCCATTTAAAATTCACCCTTCTTTCATCGTTAGAAAGGCTACCCCTTTATCAAGGAAATATCCTATCAATGTTAAGCTCCACCTCTATGCTGCTACCTTGAATATTTCTAAAGGAGGTGATGCAATCTGATGATCTGCACATTTATTAAAAGGGTATAAAACTTAGTTTGGTTTCAGGTTTGAAATCTCCACCAGCTTAAACCTATGTTTTCTTAAGAGGGTTTAAAGTTTGTGTTCTGCATGATCTATAACTAAAGGAGCTTGAATTGAGGTACCTAAATGCAATTTTATAGTAGGAAATGGTGAGAATTGGGCAGGCTGAGGAGAGTTAGGTGGGAAAGTTTGCAAAAATTTTATCATGTTGTGTATAAAGGAGTTCTATTGGGTGATGACCAATGATTAAAAGAAGAAAATAGGCTATGGGAAGCTAGATAAGAAGAAGATGGTGTTTAGGAGTGCAGATGAGGTTGAAAACTTAAAGTAGTGGAAGAATGAGAGAGTTGGTAAGGTAACTTGCATGTATACCATTCAATGACAAAAGTGAGGAAAACAGGTTAGCAATTAAGAGTTACATTCTTTCAATAACATAAAGATTTTTAATATGTAGTGTTACAAGTCATTATTTATTGTTGAAAGAATGTAGCTCTTCATTATTGATGAATGACTTTGGAATTCGGTTCTTGGTTCAATCTTAGCTTACATACAAATAAACATACTTCATGGTCTTATTGTTTTCACACGTCTCTCAGAAACTATTAATCGTAGATTAACAATAATCTTTGTTAACCTCGATTTTCCTTTAGGTCGAATTTAATCAAAATAAGCTCTTTAACTAGACCTAGCTATTGAACAACTTAGAACAAACTCTATAGATTTAGTAGGATAGTCGAATTATGAATAAGGAAAATAGATTAATCTAGGCAACTATCACACAGGCTTGAGTCACTTAAGCTATGTTACGTTATCCCTAATGATTCAATGCCATTAATTGCCACACATGAATCCAAAATACAACTATTACGTATTGTATATTAGATTCTAGCAGTGAGTTTATATAAAAACAATATAATAAAAGCATTCAGATAATCCTTACACAAATACCCAAATTAATAAGCAAAGAATAACATAAACAATCCCCAGAGAGAGAGAGAGAGAGAGATTCAATAATACATAATGAAGTGATACTTAAATGTGATCCTCAGTTTTGATTTCACCTTCGAACTAGAAGAAGGAAGATTAGCCCTTCATAGATTTCAAAAGAGTAAGGTTTATGCCCCTTCTCTTGTTCCAAAAATGATTCACCCTTAGTTTGTCCATTAAATGTCTATTATATGAAAAAAAAAAAGTTTTTGAAGAGATGCATGGTCGTGCATCCAGCCGTGCATCACTAAAATAATGCTTCTTCGAAATTGTGCACAGGCGTGCAAGTAGATGCACGATCATGCTTCTTGCAAGTCATATGAATTGTTTATTTTCTTGTCCCATCTTCGCCTTAACCCATCTCCTTCTTGTAAAGACAAATGAGTTTGAACATTAAGAGAATGGTTTAACTCATTTTAGCTCTTGATCTTCCAAATTATACCTAAAACCAAAATGAGTTTCTTAAGCATTTCTTAGCATTAATCAATAAATGTTAAGGAGTAAATGTATAATCAATTAAGCATATATCATAAAGCGATGGAATGGAGCAATAGAAATCGATCAAAAGGGACTGTAGATGAGATATAGTTAGTGAGTCCTCCAATCAAGGCCCCCAATTAAATCTTCAAAAAAAAATATTTGGGATCTTATCAACTACAAATTTTGTTTTTTATTTTTAATGAATTTTTGGAATCCTTTTTTTTTTTTACAAATTTGATTGTGTTCAAAATTCAACAAATGTAATTTGATCACTTTAAAAAATTCCTATTTTTGATCATTATAATGAGAGGTACAATAGCCTTGATGATTAAAGATCTTGTTGTGTTTCCTCCTATAATAATATGGTATGTTTTTAGTCCATATTATGATTTTTAAAGTTTAAAAGAATGTATTAGAAACTTAAATGGAGTACAAATACAAGTTGAAACTAAAGATTAAGGATATCTTTAGCTTTATAGTACTTAGTAACTATGGAAACTAGCTTGAAATACAAGAATAAGAAGTTACTAGAAAACTATATAACGCCATTCAATACAGGAGGAATAACTTAGTTAAAGTAGAGCCTATAAAAGAAGTGTGTTTTCTACAAATAGGTGAGTAGCTACGAGTAGATCAATTTAGCTAGTTACTTAGTTATGTTAATACTACATTTGCCATTACATTAATGCTATCAAAATGCAATTTATGTGCCAAGATAACTTCTCTTATCCATAGGATAGTACCTTAAGACACAGCTTAAGCTGTTAATTTTAAAATTTGAAAGATCTTTGTATTCCTTTCTTTTCATATTCCATACACTATATAATTTTTTTTATCTTAAATGCCATGTAGTCTCCTTTGTAGAGCTAGTGAGGTTATGTTACTTAATTGATGATAACTTGCCATTCAGTATTTTAGCATTGAACATTGCATAAATACTAAACTTGGAGCCAAATTATAGACGTGTACTATCACTAGAAAACAAATGGCTAATGGATTTAAGCCACTTGTTACACAAACTACAAGTGTTGTTTAAGCTATTAAAGCATTTTATCATATCTAGAGCGTTTAATCTATTCTTAATAACCAACCAAAGTATAAAGGAGAATTTTAGAAGATTATGCTTGAATTAAACTAGCCTAAATGACAAAATTCTAATAAAATAACTCTAAAGATCATCTTACAAGATTTATTTATGAACTTTCCTAAGGTGTTTCGTAACCAAACAATATAATTATACAAGTTGAGAGTATGATTGTAACTTAGAAGCTTGTATAGTATAGCTAAGAATCTTCTAATGTTGTAAGAATAATTATTCCTTGGATCAATTCTCTAACCCTTTCATAGTCAAAAAACATGAGCTTTAGGTTATTTAGTTTATGAATTTTATAGAAAGACCCCAACTTATTCCAACTGTCATATCATAGTCATGTACTATTCCCATTGCCTATTTTGCATTTTATTCTTATATATAGATTATCCACTAGCTTTAATAGGTGTTTTATAGTCTATGAAGAATAAAAATTTGACTTCACTTTCCTAAAGTTTCTCCCTTTTAGATCTTATCCATGAATCCATTACACTTAAAGGGATTCCTTGTCAAAAATAGTTCCCCAGACAATTCTAGTTGTCATAACATTATTTGTGGATTTGTTGAAGATGATTTCTAAACTTCCCTCATTCTTTGGTAAGCAAACATCGCCCTATTTAATCTTTCTACTAATGTTTGTGAAACTTCACCCAACCATATTCCTCATCATTCTTTCTACAATATTAATTATATTCTTAAGAAGAATTAAAGGTGAAGATCATAAACATACAAGTTGTTAAGGATATAGATTAGAAGTTACAACCTACTAGTATAGGAAAATTTTATATTACTCTAGTTGCCAACTCATTTATAGATTGTGCCAAATAGAGTTTGACAACCTCTAAAAGTTGGTTTCTTGATTGGTATTCTTAAGTAAGTGAGAGGAGGGTCCCTATATTAAAGGCTTGTTATGTTTAGGAGACATCTTTCCAAGTGAGTTACACCTTGCCTTAGACCATTAGCTCTTTTAAACAATTAGGTTGGCTCACCATTCTTCTTTCTATTCTATAAATTGTGGGGGGAAATCTAATGAATGAAGTGAAAAAAATCCCAATTGATTGAATCAAATACTTTATGAAAACCAGTTTTCACATAACAACTTTTGATGTATGATTTCCTATAAGAATGTTTGAATAGCTCTTGAGCTAGACTTACGTTATCCTTAAAATATTATCCCTTGAATGAATAATTATTATATTGGATTTATGATTGAGCTCAATATAGATTTCATCTTTGAGGCCAACAACTTAAAAATGATATCAAATATTGTATTATAGCAAGATATTGGCCAAAATTCTTTCATGTTAGTTGGATTAGGAATAAGACACATATAAGTTTTATTGAACTTCTTTAACATTTTCCAATGTTGAAGAATTCTGGAACTACATTGGTAACACTAGTCTTAATTTAGCTCCTTGACTCTTAGAAGAAGTATGCATTCAACCTATTTAGACCTAAGGCTTTATTAGGATTAAGTTAATGAAGGACCTTCTTAATGTCTAAAGAGTTGAAAGGTCTAATTAGGAGATAATCATGTTCTTTATATATTTGTGTCAAGATGAAAGAACTGAGACGCATAGATGAAAATTTGTTAAAGTGAGTGCCTAAGGTACTATAGAAGTATCTTTGTGCCATTAGTTTCATCGCATGTTGTTTCCATATCACTTATCTATCCTTATTTATCAAATAAGAAATTTTATTATTGTTTCTCCTTGAAAGTATATATTTTTTAAAGAAAGTAAAGTTCTTGTCTCCATTTTAAGCTAGAAAATTCTTGATTTTTATTTTAAAAGTGAGTTATAAATATTTAAGGGTTGAATTTATTTCCATAAATCTTGCCGTTCTTTAGTTGCTTAAAGGTATCTCCTAGTGATTGCTAAAGCCCTTCTTGTTTTTGGATGAGTGAGGTTCTAGCATTCTTGACATTTAAATTTGTATTAATGAATTGCTTTTATTTAGTCTCTTTAGATCCTCTTTCACCATCTATAATTTTCTCATACATTTGTAGGATTCAAAACCTTAAATATTAGCTACCATTCCTTTTTTCATAACTTCTTCATAGCTCTCTAGATTGGTTAAGTGGTTATTGAATCTAAATAAGGCTTTCCTATGAGTTACCTTTAACAAGTTATAAATCTCAATAGCGGTATTATCTAAAATAAGATTATTTCTAAAGATGGCTTTACTGTTAATGAATTTTGATAGCCAACATGGTTTACCAAAACTCTATTTTGCTTTTTCATTATAAACCATTTGCTGCTTATGAAATATCTAAGTAACATCCATGGTGCATCTATATTCCTATAAAGTGCTTTTTGCTCATTGTAAAGAGAATTCATATGAAAAGATAGGCTCACAATATAGATAAACGTGAAGCATACCAAGCATGGATTAGGTAATAGCTTCATAGTCAAATGGGCTAACTTATAGGAGGATTTTAAAGGCATAACTTCTATTCATTTAGGGTAAAAAATTACTATTACGCCATTAAAGTGTTGTTGATGATTTGTAATCCTAGTTTTTTTAGATCTTCTTCTAGTTACTATTAAGAAATATTCTTCTGATTATATTAGGGCATCGATGGTCTTATACTTCATCTTATGAGAATTTAACTCAATTGGTTTAGTATTTATTATAAGGAATTCATTATTGCTCTTTAAGGTCGATTTGCTTGATAAATTTATAGCATACCTATCCTAATGCCCTTCTTTAGCACCAACATCTTGGTATTTTGGAGAAATGATCTCCTAAGCAACTTTTGGGGTACCATTATGATATTGTAACTCTAAATCACTCTAAAAACATATTGGAGAACCCATGGTGTTTTCATTATTTTGAATATATGTACTTACATTCATAAGAGAATTATGAGGCATATCCTTACATGTTTTTTCTTACATTATAGATGCTCATCTCAACCATTACATTAAGGTATTCTATCCTTATTAGTTTATAATAATCTCCTTTTACAAACGATTTACTTAATGATCTCCATCTATTTCCTAGGTGCCTTAAAGATGGCTTCCATTGGTAAGAGACAACTATATTATCCTTAACCAATTTTTCTTTTTTTGGCCTTAATAATGGGATTAAGTATTGTTCCATCTCAATCTCTACACTAACCCTTACATATTTAATTCCCTTTATATATGTTATGGCTTTACCTAAACATATGGGTTTACCCAAGAAACTTACTAAGTAGATTAAACCAATCGTATTCAATTATTCTAAGGAAACAATGTGGATATTAATCCAAATTAGTACATATTTATTCTTGAAATCTCTATTTAAGGACCAAGTCTTCATTTTTAAAAAAGAGGGGTTTGTTGTTAACATGTCAGGGATCATTTTCTATCACTTTGATGTGATGTATATAAATGAGTGAATAAAACTAAACTTGAAGAATAAAACTAAAGAAATAACAAACGTTAGTTGTCCATCGTTTTTTATAGTATAGTCTATATAAGTTAAATGTTGATCCCAAAGAGATTGTAGCTACTAGTAATAACTATCTTTCTATTATATAATCTAAATAAGTGAATGATTGATCAAAAAGTATAATGGAAAAAAATTGAAATAGCAATTTAGAAAATTGCCCTAAAGCAATTCTAAGAATGAACAATCAATTCAATAACTTGATCTAAATAGGAATCCCCCTAGAACTTTACTACGCTTAAATTCATCTCAATCTAATGATCAACTCTAGTTTCTTAAACCTATAAAAAAGCCAAAGTTATAACTGTATGCTCATGATTATAACATGTATAGTCCTTATTCTTAAGCATTTTTGACTAAAACTTCTCTCACATCAAAACTTTGTAAGAATGCATCAATATAATCTACGAATTCTCTTAATAGGTTTAACCATAACTCAGAAAGATTATGGATCCTAAGAGATAAGATTCATGCAACCCCCATTATTCATCATATGACCTAAATTATATATAAGAATTTCTGCATTCGCTATTTCAGTCCTATATAAGAAGCCAAATGCTGAATCTTTTAATTTTGTTACTTCAATCTAACATAATATAAAAACATTAACAAATGTCAAGAAATTAGAATTTTTCATTAAACTAAAGAAATCAATTCAAACATACGTTCTAAGGTTTAATCTATTTATATCCTAATTAGTTCATAAAAAAAGAACGAAAACCAACAATCATTAGTAAAGAACATAAGAAAGAAAATAAAGTTCTAATGACTCGTTTATCGAAAGTCTTTAAAGAATCAAGATTAATCTTCTTATTTTGTTCCCTAATTATTTAATTCATAATTGCAATAGGTCTTCTCAACTCATAATTGCCTTTTTCTATCTCCAAACTTGGTTTTAGTCTCTCTAAAACTCTCTATCCAAAAGCTCCTGTTTTTTTCAACTGCCTCTCTTCTAAACTTGTGAAACCTTTTTTTGTCCAACATAGTCTTAACAAAGGACTCTGTTGGGTTTTGAGTTACTTCACCTACCTTTTTGAAGTTTTTACATAACCATTCACTACTATATAGAGATAAACACAAGCCTATGTCACTATCATGTTAGTGAATATTGACTAAACATGAGGGCATATCAAAGGAATTTAGAGACATAGGGATCATTCAAAAGGGGTGATATTGATCCAAAGACATGGAAAACACAAGGAAATCATCGACAGATCCGATATAATACATCTTCAAAACTTTACCTTGTAAGAACATTTGATAGGAGATAAAGGGAGATTTATAATAATGAATTCATTGTTTTTTATTCGTTTTTCTTTCTATTTATGTCTAATTTTGTTTTCTATCATGTGTAACTAAACATCTTTAGTGTCTAGGTGAGATGAACCCTAGTTTGTACTATAACATGCTTTGATTTTTTATCTAATGCAATTATTTTTATTAATCTATTGTAATTCAATTATATGTTTAATATATGTTCTAATAGATCCGAAATATTCGTATATAATCTGATTTCATAACATATAGATTAAAGAATCCTATTTATAAATAGATCTACCATAATTGAAAGGATTTATTTGCAAACCTAGAGGTAGGTCGACATAATTCTTCTAGATTAGGGTCAAAGCTAATATAGGAATTCACAAATTGGTAAAGCAATCTTTGTACCTTTAACTTAAATAATATCAGTTGATAATTTTAAGATTAATTGTTAGTAGTCTTAAGTGAATTATTAGCACACAATAGGAATTTTCATGGTCCAATAGTCAATTAAACAAATACATAATAAAAGGTCAATTGCATGGCTTTGAGCATTAACTCACAGCCATGCAATTAATTTGGCATGTTAATTGCATGGCCGTGAGCATTCAAATCGTCACATCCATGAGCATTAACTCATAGTTGTGACATGGTTTGCATGGTTCGCAGGAGTTTTTGTAGATCCACTTTAATAGTACAGTTTTGAGGACTTTTTCTTTGAGTGTACCCTTTCAAAAACTCCTGAAATTAAAGGATATTATCCCTAATATTTCTACTACTCATAAAAGTACCTTGATTCTCACAGATGAGTAAGTGTTGAACATCCTTAAGCATATTTTCCAAAATCTTAGTGATGATCTTATAGAGGAAATTAGTATATGATATAGGTTCGAAATCACTCCAAGTGGTCGAGTTGGAACTCTTAAAGACTAAACAAAGAAAGGTCTTATTAATCTCCTTAAGGAAGACACCATTTTGGAAAAACTCCTGCACAACATCTTTAACTAATCTCCCCATGCTACTCCAAGTTTTTTGAAAGAAAAGCCTATTCAATCCATCTGGAACTACAGCCTTAGAGCCATTCATATTAAAAATCACCTTCTTTATTTCCTAATCCGTAACAGGTCTAATTAGCAATAAAGCTTCAAGTTTAGGAATCTTGGCTGTAACAAATTGCCTAAGGTCTACTCCATTACTTGTAGAACGACCTTTTATGCCTAAGAGATTTTGATAAAAATTCTTGGCTTCCTTTGCAATTCCATCTTGCCCAAACACAATTTCACCAGCTTCGGTTTTTATGGATGTGATTCTGTTAACATTTCTTCAAGCTGACATTGAATTAAAGAAAGATTTTGTACATTTGTCCCCATCCTTAATCCAATTAATTCTGGCTCTCTACTCCAATATAGAACATTGATTATCCACTATTTGCAAATAGGTCTTACGGGCTTCCTTCTCAGCTATGGCTAGTGTATAATCAATAAGGTTAGCTGCCAAAGATTTCTGAATTTCCAAAAGCTTGTTTCTTACTATTTCTATCTCCTTTGTGGAATTATGACATCTCTTTAAATTTAACATCTTCAATTCCTATTTAATAGCCTTGAGCTTTTGTAAACAAATATACTGCTTAGTATCATAGGTCTCATACTCCAATCCCTTAGTAATTGCTTCTTGAAAGCCCTCCATATTAACTAGAAAATTGTTGAATCTGAAAGTGCTGGACCCCGTTTCTGGAGCCCAACAATCGGTTCCTGATACCAAAGGATGTTAGGCCCAAGTCCCGACCCCAAGGCTAAACCTGAGGTGACTAGTCGGGACAGTCGTGTGAGATAAAAGCGAAAAGTATTGCAATTAAAACAAATCTTAGCGTGGCAGCAAAAAGGCGTTCGCCGCGGCAGAATTCATTCTTCGCCACAGCGAAGTCGCAAAAAGGGGAGTTCACCGCGGCGAACACATAGAGTTACCTCTACGGACCCTTCAGGAAAAGTTCACCGCGACGAGCTCTGGCTTCGCCGTGGTTAAAATCCCAAAATCTGAAATCCGACATCCAAACATTCAAACATTCAAAACAAACACATACCTCCAAATCTAACCACAAGCTAAACAT
>JAOTBA010000009.1:6881039-6912186 GCA_025629845.1 Erythroxylum squamatum | reverse complement strand
CTGAGATAGGTCATTAATACTGCTTTTTGTATCAACCTCTTGTTCTTGGCACTCTAGGCTCCCATCTTTACCATTTGTAGCAGACTCCTCTGTTTCAGTGGATTTCATTTTCATAATCTAAACTTGAGCAATTTATGCAGTACCGAAAGACCTATACAAAACTAAGAAAGCAAAATATATTCTTTTTGTAGAAAACATCAACAAACTATGCTGATTTGTAAACAAGAGAGCTGTAAAGAACACAACTAGAAGTTAAATGTATTTACCTTGAATTGGTCTAGATCAAAGACATGCAAATCATTGTAATACCTGCAAACATGAATTTTGATTTGAGGAAAGCTTACGCATCAAAGTATGACTTCATATTGACAAATATCACTTTACATATCAAATTAAATAGTACTTCATACAAACTCAACATGTCCATTCCTATAGAGGAAAAAATGTTGAAAATTTATTTTAATATCAATTAGTTATCAGTATGTGAATAATCCATAATATGGAATTGCACCTAATAATTTAATATCTCAAGTCAAATTTAAACTTTAAAATTTTCATTAAAAAAATCCTTTTAATGCTGATAACTGACTCTCTTAAAAATCCTCCAACAGCTTCCTACAAAAGCATCACCAACCTCACTTCTCTAAGAGTATCATAGAAGCCACCAAAAAGGACAATTTTGTGTTTGTACAAAACCTGAAACAGAACCCCAAAAGTGGAAAGAAGTACATGTGAGAAGTGGACTGATTAAGTTATGTTTCACCAATAAAAACCAGCAGCAATATGCGATTTACCAAAGGAAGATGAATAACAGCATAAGCAATTAGATGAAAAATCCTAAGGTTAAAGCTCCATTTAAATAACTTGTACGATATCCTCACTTCAGAAAAAAGAAGTGTACGATGAACCAACCATCCGATGACCTGATCGTGGACTAGGACAGCCTTTGTAATTTAGTTGTTCCCACTGATTTGTTCTCAAGTCTAAGACCCAAAAGTCCTGAAATGATACATCATACCACTCATTATTGTAAATATTAAAGTTTGCATGATTCAAAGTCAATCAAACACCAGAAAATGAACAAATTCAATATGCAAATTTAACCTTGTAGTGATGGAAGCGCTCCTGATTAGGGGAAGTGAACTCGCCACCTATTAACAAAAAGGGTAGAAGCATGCATGAGACAAGCAAATCAAGTGCCAGCTTTTTTGTAAATTAAGCCATATTCTGTCAATCTACCAAAGATATAGAGAAAATTCTTCCAGGTAACAGCCTGGTGAGCACTTCGAGGAGGTGGACTGTTAGGGCTGGATACAGTCTTCCATTGTTGCTTTTCCACATCATATCGGTAAAGATCACCATACACATAAGTCTGAATCAATAACCATTGAAAATCTGATCATGATTCATGACTGTACACGTGAACATTTGATTACTTTAATAGTCAACTTAAATTCAAAGAAAAAAAAAGCAACCTTGCTGCCATTGTAGAATTCACCTCCGTAGACTATTAATTCTGTCTCCTTCAATGGATTAATGCTTAGCTACACAATTCAGTACAGTATCACTCAGATTACTCGGCTACAAAGAAAGAATATAACAGAAACCAAGATAAGAAATAAAGTTGCTGCCTATTGATACATATAAGTATTACCGTACAATTGGACCGAGGAGATGGGGCGGGGACGTTTTCTTCTACGTGCACTTCCTTCTTCTTAGCTTCCTCTTTTTGGATGCTCAACTATGGATAAATAGGCAGTCAACAATCTCGAAACCAACAGAAACCAAAAAGAAGAAAAAGATGCAAACTTCCATTATAATGCATCAAGATTTTAAGGCAAGCTGTTCAAAATTAACTTCAATGAAAAGTTGATCGATTTTGAACAGAAGTTAAAATCATTCTGATGCATGAAAAACATATAGTGAATTGACCAAACATGAAGCCAAAGAAATAGAATGAGGGTAAGTAAAAGTGAACCAGAATGGCATCAATGTCATCTTCGGGAGAGAGTTTCTTGGACTCTCGTCTTGCTCTCTTCTCCTCAGCTTTAGCAGTCTTCCTCTCTGTTTTTTCCTTACCTTTTCCTGCCTTCTTCGTCTTCTTCCCCATTGCTTTTGTCACTCTTTCTGTTCCTCTTATCTGAACTTATTAGAGCTTCAAAAAGCTTGGGACTTTCTGAGCTGCGCAGTTACTTACGAACCCAATTCTCGTACCCTGAGAATACAAAAAAAAACACCTTTTAAAGTAGTTGAGTTGTGTCTCTCAACCTACGGTGTCGTTTCTAGACATTAGCCCAAAAAAGACCCAACTTTTTTTTTTCAAATTTACTATTAGTCAAACAGAGTAAGCTATTAGTTCTCTGGAAATCGAAGTTTTGTCGTTGGTCTAGAGAGAATCTTGCTTCACGGATGAGGAAAAGAACATCGATTGCTCTAATTCTTCTCTTGATTGCACTCTCATGGGGGACATCGCTATCTCAGGTGTTGAATACTTCACAGTAAAATTTGTCAGATCGAGTCTTTTTCTTCTTGGTATTGTGTTCCCTGAAAATCGGATTGATTCTAATTATAATTTGATTTTGTGAAGCGAGAAGAAGAGCAACCGCATGAAGTACATTGCTCTAGAGAAAGAAGCAGGGCTGCTTGGAAAGTTCTAGACGAGGTATGTTATATATCTTTTTGCTTTACCAATTTTCGAGATTTAGTAAATTAAAAGACTGAATTTTGTTAACTTCGATGTTGTTTTATAGTATTTGATGCCGTTTGTGGAACGAGAAAGGTACGAGATTCCGACCAAGTGTCGACTGTATCCGGACAATGACCTGTTTAGGGACCAAGAGCAGCACAAGATTCATTTGGACTTCAACGAATGGCAGTGTGGATATTGTAAGAAAAGCTTCCTGGCCGAGACCTATTTGGACAAACATTTCGACAATAGGCACTTCAATCTCTTGAATGTTGTATGTTCAATTATGAGTATTCCCTTATTTTGGCCGCTTGCTCTTCCTTGATGAGGTTTTGATTTGTGGGTTGTTGGGTATGGGGGAGAAGGAAGTTGTTAAAATGGAACATTGCTTGATAGAGATTTTGGTTTGTTTCAGAGTGATGGAAAGTGCTTGGCTGATATATGTGGAGCATTGCATTGTGATTTTGTGATGGATTCCAAGCCCAAAACTAAATGCAATCCTGGCGCAGCTGCAAAGAATCGCCACCTTTGTGAGGTTACTCTCAATAGTCATTTTTTCTTGCATGCGCTGTTTGACTGATTCTAACATATTGGTTGTTTTGTGCTCAGGGTCTTGCAGATAGTTGTTTTCCTGTTAATCAGGGTCCTGCAGCGAGGCGCCTGCATGGTATTTCTTCATAAGTTGATGAATATATCTTCTTTGCATTTCTCCAATACAGATATCTGATGGTGTTTCACAATTTGTCTTTTATGCGGTGATGTCCTGGTATGTAGAATTCTTCTTGCATCAATTCTGTGACGCTCACACTTGCTCAGGGAAAATTAAACCTTTTCCAAAAGGTGGTAAGGTAAGTTTTACTCCTAGAGCGCAGTTCAATTTTCTGCTAGTAATTACATGTGGTTCTGTTTTCACAATTATTCGACGATGAGCTTCACTCTTTGCGTGTGACTGCGTGTCCATGCGAACATCTGGATCTGTTCCTATTTGTATGTATCTATATATATATATATGAGAGAGAGAGAAAGAGAGAGAGAGTTAATGCTAGCATATCTCTCAGAGCTATGCAAGTTTAAGTACAGAGAGGTACTAGAAAACAGCTTATGTTCATTTCGAGTGCCCAAATGCTCAATGCATTTAGTCTGTAGATTGCTTTATCTCATCATATTAGTTCTCCAAGGCTCTATTGATTTTTAGCTTAAACTTGTTCCTTTGTCATCTGTGCAGAAGCATACTAATGTCTTGTACTTGGCTATGTCAATACTGACAATGATGTTGCTCCCCATTTTCTATCTTATTGTATATCTCTATCAAAGGTAACACTTTTAGCACTTGAAAATTTCAGAAGGCTAACTTGCCAAGATTTTTCAGTTATCTTATGAATTGCTTTCTCCATTTTCAGAGAAATGAGGAAGCGAACACAAGAACTCAGGAGAATATCACGAGGTGGAAGAAAGACTAAACCCTCATAGTTAACTGGTATCCCTTCTATACTTGAATACATTCGACAAAGAATTGAGGTGGAAATGAAATTAAGGAGCTTCATAGATTTTTAAGTTCAGATATCGAAGCGAAGACCTTGATGATATATGCCTGTAATGCTCACTGAGAAATAATCTCAGAATCAACTATATTAGTCACCTGATTGTTCATTTTAATGCTTTTGTTCAAGGCATGTTAGTCCTTTTAGAATGTCAGGGAAAGCTTAATATAATTTTTGATTGTCTGCCAACCTCTGCTGGGCTGCACGATGACCTGGAACTTTGATGAAGTAAACTACTGATATATAACCTTGCATCTATTGTTTTCAGGACTGAATATTGAGTTTAAAATCACAATGAGGTTTAAAGGAGCTAAAAGTTAAAAAGGAAGGACAAAATGCGAGTGATGACGATACTATCAAATTCTCTACTCCTCCCACCTTCTCTTTCTGTATATGCAGGTTCTGTGTCCGAATACGTCGATTCATCAAAGAGAACTTGAAGCAGAGCTCTCCTTGTGACAAAGTCCTTGAATGTACAAGTCATGCAAAGTTCCCCGGGTGAAGAAACGGCAGAAAGTGCCTGCAAGGGAGACACAACAGATGCTCAACTCTCCATAAATTGTCTTAATGTGTCATCAAGTCTAACATTGATCTTATGCGTACTACTCCTGACTTCAATTGTTTGTCCTTTCCCTATAACCATAATTTGCAAGTAATGGTCAACAGATCTTGTTAGCCAGAAACCGGTTCTTCTGTTTCCCATTTTCACATAACTGTGTTTATGCTTCTCAGTTACTTTTTTGGAGTGTTCATAGTACGCTTACATGCAAAATCATATTTAACCTTGGAAATACTTTCCAATCTACTGAGCACAAGATGTCCTTTAGATTTTATATAATCTTGAAAAGCTCTTCCCTGCAAATCTTTTACACATTTCACTTCTTGTAAATCTGGGATGTTCATCCAATAGGCGCACGGTACAGCTACTATTTTAAAGTGAACAAGAGCCCCAGCTTACCCGAACTTCAATTGCCGGGCTTTTCGTTTCCAAATTCTCTCAGCAGCCTTTGCCTGATTTACTAATCGGGATGTGAATGCTAACAGAAATATGGACATAACCAGGCAATTTCTTTCAAACCAATTCTCTTGCAAAAGCTGCAATTATATGAGGTCTACTAATAATGTAATCAAAACCAGCAAATCTTCACATATCCTTCCTGCTGCTTCTGATAACTCATCCACATGTATCAAGTTGTATACACATCTTCTGTCTCCTCATTTGCCCCAATCTACTCCTGCAGCATTTGGCCACGAACAAGTCTGCTACCCTTCGTTCACTGCATTATTTGAATACAAATATATAGATTATCTTCTTGTAGCTGCCAACGGGCTGAGTAACGTGCCTTTCTCTGTACTTGAAAGGTGTCGAGATTTTCTTGCTTTCTAGGTGAGGTCACAGCTTAATAAGCAATTAGGCAAAATATCCACTTTTGGGCTAGGGAGCTATTACTCCAAATGCAATGGATATCAATTCATTCGATAAGAGAAATCCCTCTGGATCACTTAGGCGGATATATGCCAACCCTTTGGCGACTTCATCTTCACTCTTTAACTTGGCGTTGAATGCATCAACCTTGATGGCTTGGCGATTTTCATCCAAGCAAATCATATGCCCGCTCTCTATATAAGGTTTGTAGAACTCGCAGAGAGAGTAAACAAGTGAGCTACCAAATGCTTCTCCAAAAGACCTCAAGTCTAGGCCTGTTGCGGTTCTTAGTGAGAGCATCACAACATCCATGGCCAAGTCCTTAGAATCAGCATGAGTATCCTCAGAACATTCCACTGTTCCATATTCCAAATTCTGCACGTAATCCATGTAATCTTTCGTCTTCCTAGGCCTCGAAAACCTCAATCCATTAACATAACTAGCAGAACCAAGGCCAAAACCATAGAATGGTTTGTTCCTCCAGTAAGTAGCATTGTGTTTGCATTCAAAACCATCTTGGCAATAACTACTAATCTCATAGTGCCTGAAACCAGCATCAGACAGCATTCTTGACGCCATTCTATAAAAATCAGCAGACTGTGTCTCTGACGGCAGAGGAAACTCACCTGGCGTAAACCTGCAAACTTTCAAATAATCAGTCTCAAAACCATTACAAACCTAAAAAATAGACTATTACTTTCCATCATAAATTTCATTGCCACACTTACAAGTTTCCAAATTTTGTGCCTTGTTCAACCTGCAAATCGTAAACAGACACATGCTTAGGCCGCGCTTTAACGGTAAGTCTCAAGCTCTCCTCCCACATTTGTGGCTTCTGATGAGGAAGTGAAGATATAAGATCCACACTCCAATTCTCAACCCCACAAAGCCCAACAATGTCGATTGCTTCATAAACCTCCTTAACCCCATGTGCTCTACCACAAGCTTTAAGCAACTCCTCTTGAAACGCCTGAACTCCCAACGACACTCTATTCACGCCCAACTCCATCAGCTCCTCCAATTTTTTGGCATCAAAAGTACCAGGATCCATTTCCATTGATATTTCAGCATCTTTACAAATCCCAAACTTCAATCTCAAAGACTCCAAGATCGACGAGACTAGCCTCGGAGGCACTAAAGAAGGCGTGCCACCGCCAAAAAAGATAGTTTGAAGCGGTGGGTGGTCATGGAAATCTGCTTTCGTTGAGACTATCTCTCTTTGGAGCAATTCTATGTAGTTTAGGACTCGTGGGTCGTCGTGTGTTGTTGCTGCAGAGCCGAGAGCAACGATTGGGAAGTCGCAGTAGTGGCAGCGCTTGCGACAGAAAGGCAGGTGAACGTAAGCTGAAGTCGGGGGGTGTAGGTGACAGTGATTTCTGGCGAGTGAGTCATTTTGTCGAACAGATGGTGTGATTTGCGCTGATGCATGTGCGACAACGTCGCACGTTGAGAATTTCTGAAATCTATTCGGCAGGGGCTGGAACATCGAGAAGATGGGGACAAAGGCTGATCTCAGCATCATTTGGTCAGAGGGAATATAAAAAGAGTAGTGGGAAGAAAGGCACGGGAATTAGCCTATGCCTTAGCCTATAGATATAGAACTTCACTTTCGAAATGTCATAGCTTTCCTTTTCAAGTCCATTTGCAGTCAAAATCTTAGGAGCTTCGGGAGAGAGATTGAGAGAGGATTATTTTAGAAAAAGTTAGTTATAACCGTATGTACCTAGGAAGATTATAAAAGGGGGGAATAGAAGTAGGGAAGATTAAAGAGAAGAAAGATAGAAAATATAGGCAGAGAGAATCCATATTCTCCCTGAGAAGTAGTCATTGCTCTGGTTAGGAGCAGCCATTGCTCTGGTATATAAGGTGATCTACGGATTCACCTCGTATTTTCAGTGTCGAACACTGACTGTTGTCAATAATATACAAATCTATAGACTATTGGTTTAGAGGTTCCTAACAGCATTCCACATTGGTGTTTGTGAAGTAATATTTTGACAGAATGGTTAACAAGAAACAGAAAAAGATAGAACAGAAACTGAAGAAAATGGATCAAAGAAAGAACCTGGAAGGTTAAACCCAACCTTCTTTGAAGCAATAACAATAGGAAATTTTTGGAAGCCAGATTTTCTAATTTGCTTTATCCTTAAATTTGGAGGAGATGGGATATCCGAGAGCACGAAACCACCATGCTTCTGGATCAACCGCACAATCTCTTTTTCCTTCTGACTAGAAAATCCTGTAAGCAAGAAGTCTACACCATGAAATATCAATCTTTCACCACCATTGACATGACTTGTGAGAAAACCTTGAATATCTTTGCTTTGACAGTGTGACTCAGCGAAACTTTTATTAACTCCAAAGGGAAAACCTAGCAAAGTAATTGAAAACAAGTACAATTACCTATCTGTAGAGAAAAAACATGACATAATATGTCTAATAGCACAGTTATACATTTTCTATATGATGCTTGTGGCTTCTGTGTGTCCTTATGCTGCTGAAGCTCAACTTCAACTTCAGAGGAATAAACCGGCTTTCTAATTTGATTTCTTGTGATGTGGGGATTTATCGACTTTGCTTGGATCTTCTGAAACTTCATTATAGTTTCTTCTGCTGCAACCCACTCAGGGATATCCTCCACACCTAGATTATCTACAAAAGGTTCAGAAACCTGAAAATGGCAGTATCGCCTCCGGTTTAGAATAAGGGGTGATTTTCTTTGCACAGAGTTCTTAAGATTTAGCTCAATCCCATCTTTTACAGGCTCATAATTGTTTCTCTTCTGATTTGTAGCTTCAAAAGCTTGACTCCTAACAACATTGGTTTTCATTTTCTTATTCTCCTTGATACCTTTACTGACATTATGCTCTAAATCACACCTGAAAGAGAACTCTCTGGGAATCCCCTGATCAGAGGACAAGAGCTTCCCCATGCATTTTGATGAAAACTGTTGATTATGTTCAAGTGATTCCACATCTAAAATTGAATCATGTTTTGGCAAAACTGTGCTAAAAGCCTTGAGTGAGGCTAAATGTCTTCGAACTGGGAGCGTAGAACATTTGTCAGAAACTAATCTCTCCAGATGGAAAGGTTCGACTTTCTGATGGAAAATCCTTTGAGATCCATCCATGCAAAGTTCTACATTTCGACTGGGGCAATTTTCAGCTTCAACTTCTCTATCATTTGGACTATGATTCAGAGGGGAAGCCACATGCTCCAAAGAGATACTGCAAGGAACAACGGAACAGAGAGGATCTACAGAGGAAAGATTAGAAGATTTAACCTCTTGTGATATTAAAATCCTCTCGTCAGTTTTTTCCTGTGGGCCTAGAACATATAGACTTGACCTTGAGCCTTTATTGGATGCCAATGCGGTTCCATGTTTCCCCACAGCAGAGTTTTCATCTGGTGCAATATCGGCAGATTCAGAAAGAAAACTTATTTCACCAGGAAAAAAAGGTTGGACGTCTTTTGTGCTTTTCAATTCCACATTCACAGAAGCATCTGCTTCCTCCTGACAGGAAAGAACCAAACGTGAGAACAAATTAATGAGGACAGTGGTGCATCATATAATTATACAAAATTGGTAGAAAAAAAGAACTTCACACGAATAAGAAAGAATGAAGACAAACTATGCAGCATAAAAATTTTCACAGCGCATTAAGAGTGAAATAATTGGTTCTCTAGAAGTCAAAAATAAAAGTCTGATTAATAGATGCTTGAGACTAAAAGAAGTGCAGCTGATAAAATAACTCTATCACTAGTTGGATAGACAGAAAGCTGAAATATTCAGCTAGTATAACAATGAATTTATGCAATTCTGAGAGTTCGTGAAAATATGAGCAAAGGAAATATTATTTTAGCTTCTGATTTCCATAAAAGCATTGGTTTGGCCATTAAAGAAAAATTGACTAGAGCCATCATAAAGGTCATGAGCTCTGGAAGTGTTAACTAAAAAGAATATATCTCTGAAAAATGTTTAAAAGTTGGAAAAGAGATATACCCACTATGGTAGAAGAGTAAATGGGAATTTTCATGTTTCATTTCATTCTCTCATCACAAGGACCCATAGTCCAGAAACATACAAGAAAAAGACAGTGTAGCCTTCTTTTGTCTATCTAAACATAAAAAAACAACTTTTCGCCAGCTTATGAACATCTGTTTAAAAGCATGGGAGGATCAAGATAAGATCAGATACAGTCCTCACCTTCACCATCCAACCACCCAACCAGCGGCTTTGGAATCTATCCGCTACAACATGGCTAGCTTTATCGTAGCCTTTAGTGGGAAAAACATATATATTATAAGGAGAGATAAAAATCTTTCAGCCTCAAGGAAAAACGTACATCTGAAAAGAGAACTTACTAACCAGCATTTTCTGAGATATAAGCATGAGAAGATTTCACATTCACTTGATGCTGAAATGAGGCCCACAACACTACAATAAGTCCACTGATTGAAACTAGATAGAACAGTTTATATTGGAGGTGCCAATTAGAGATCTTACCAGGCCTTCTATCTTTACTAGTTTATAATAAGGAAAAGAAATATCACAAAAGGAGGGAAATTGAAAGAATAGTAAATAAACCAGAGAAAATTTATTATACTATGTCCACTTAAGCCTGAGTACTAGCAAAAAACTTTTCCTTACCCATTGTTCTGAAGAAGCAGAGTTTGAGATTCCCTCAACAACTTGATGTAAATTAGGATTGGCACAGCATGCCACTGAAGAGGTACCTACACCCAGAGCTGTATCATCCCAGTTAATATCCTGCTCTATGACTTGTACATGGCTAGATTCATTGTTCTCTCCAGAATGAGTTTGTGAAAGGGGGGTATCCTTCACTAGAGACACATATGAATCACAAACATGCTGATCATCAGGATCACTTAAATATAAGCCTACATCTTGGAAGGCATCTGTCATAATCGAATCACTTATTTCTGGAAGATAATCAATGTCACCACATTCATCAGACACATAGCAGCGGGTATCATCTGAGGCCTTCAACCGGGCTTGCTTAACCCTTAGTGCAGCTTCAAGAATAGATTCTGAACACACTTCAGTCTTCATTAATTCATATATAGCAAGCGCTTCAGATGCAGCAATAGACAATTCAACTGCAGTAGTAACATCATAACTACTTATGTGCCCAACATTGAACTTTTCATCATAATGTTGTTCATCATCATTATTATTCTGCAGACTAACATTTTCCATTGTTTCTGGGACAGAAGTTAATGGCAAGACACATGGACCATCTGCATTCAAGCTCATTTTCTTTATATTGGTAGGACAAACTGGAGGAGCTTTATCCATAGCATTTTCTTTGAAAGTTTGAGATGAAAACTTCACTTCAACTTTATCAGCCTTTCTTGATTGACAAAGACTATGACCTGTGCCATCCAAAACTTCCACATGCTGCAATGTGGGATCTTTAGTAGAATTATGTAGAACTTGAAAAGGATATAAAAGTTGACTTTGATTGTTATGTGAATCTGAATCACCATCTGAGGACAGACGTAAAGAAACATGAAGCACCTACAACACATTAAAGACCTATTAGGCAAGGTTCAAGGCATTGTTTAAGTATTTAAGAGCTATGAGCCTTTGCAATAACAAGTATTATGATTGGAATGTTATGAACCACAGATTTCTACAAATTAAAAACAATCAGGAATAAGTAAGAAAAGAGCAGAACTGAAATAACTAAAACATATTGTTTGTATTTGAATCCATATAAGCTAGAAAACAGAATGGGGAGATTTTTTTTTTTCCATTGAATCCAACAGAACATTTAAGTAGACAAATATAACATTCTTCAAGCGTCTCTTCATTTCATGTCAATTCTTGTGTTTTATCTGCATGCTGTTTTTTCTAGAGATCCTCACAATCTCAGACAACATCTACTCTCCATACCCATGAGAACAAAATTGTTTCAATCAACACAAGTTTAAAGAAAATATAAAATTTTCCAAATGTAATTCACAAACCTTCCATCACACGTCAAGGTAGTCAGAAAACAACTAGTAGATGAATTGGGGAATTGTAATAGAATTAAAGGCATTAACATACTAAGATACTTACATGCCCCTGAGATAGTGAAACACTATCCTGAGAATTATCTACTCCAGACAAGAACAAGCAGCAACTGCGGGGTCTAAGAGATTCAGATGACAAAATATACTCGACTTTCTCCTTATTGGTGCTTCCTTTTGAAAAAACCAAATCCTACACAAATGACAATCAATAGTCAGCGTGCACTTTAAAGGGTAAGAAGAATACTCAACCATCTATATTGACCTGAGCTTCAAAACAAGAGAAATACATTATTCTTTCAATCTGAATATACAAAGATAACATATAAAGAACTTTTGAATATAAAGCTTGGAATTTCAATAGTCCCAATCATAACTCTAAAACATTAACGAAACAATTACATATCTTAAACGAACTCTTTACTTAGATGAGACATTCTCCGTTAATCATTGAACACCATAACTCATGAGCTCTAGCAACTCTAGAGTTGAACACAAAAAGCAAAGAAAAATCCAACGAACCTGAAGTGCTTGGTCCGGAGGGTCTTGAGATTCTTTTAAGGGATCAACAGATGCTTCTTCTTGAGGATTATGAAGCCAAGCAGGAAGCCAAGCTAAATCCTGAAAACTCACAACGGAAGTGCCACGAGTAAAACTATCACATGATCTTACCATTTCAAAGGATAAAAAGAACAGGGAAAAAGCAACGCAAAAGAAACAAAAGATGAAAACTTTACAATCCAGAAAGAAGAAAGAAGAAGATCAACAGATACTCAAACCAAAAGAGTTGATTAACCATCTTAAAGGTCTCTTATTTACATATGAACCAAAACGAAATCAACAAAAAATCAAAAAGTCATCCAAAGTACACAAGGTAGAATCACCAAGAAGGGATTTGATTACCTCAGAGAATTGGGGACGACGAAACCCTATAGAGTTCATAGTGAGATAGTTTTGGAGTAACTCTAACGAACTGTGCGAGCAACTACATAAACTTTCGCGCCAAAATGAACACATGGCATGAATTGGGCCAAAAACTTCACAGGCCCATTTGAAGTGTTCAATTATACAATTAGTCAATTACATAACCCAAGTCGCCGTTCTAGTTCCGGCGAGGCGGCGGTCGGTCGTTCTCTTCCCACCTAAAATGGTGTTTCCGTAGCTTTTAATCAAATTTCATAAAAAGAAGATGTACACACAAACGGAAGTTAAGAGGGAGATCGAAGATGGACGTTTACCAGTAGATGGAGAGATTTGGGATGGACAACGATTACGAGGGCGGTGTATGGAGAGACGGCGAGTTCTTCTACGAGAAGCGTCAACAAACCAAAGGCGACGTTCTCTACGGCGTTCTCGGTTATAATTCTAATTCGGACGAAGAATGAAGGCGGTGGCGGTGGCGGATCCAGGAAGCGTCGGAAAGATTGTGACTTTGGGCGGAAAGCTGACCCCACTAAGCCTGTTAACTTTCGTTTCCAAGTACAAGTAAGGAACCTTAAAACCCATGTTTTTTTTAACGTTTTTTAGCGGAAAGTAGAGTAAAACTTTGCCCTTTTTGCAGGAACTGTGATGCCTGATAGGGAAATTGATAGGAATTTGAAGGCAGAGAATAGGATAGCGATGAAATGTTAATGATGATGAGAGGCCTGGATTGGGGTGGAGTTCGGGTTTCGAGTTTGAGGTTTGATATGGGGATAGGGTTAAGAAGACTGAAAAGTTGGAGGGTGATGGTGTTGGTGATGGTGAGGAAGAGGAGAATACTTTCTTGCCTACGGAATTTGGAAGGAGGATAAAGGAAGGAAGGGGAAAAAGGAGGGAGCAAGAGAGGAAGGAGAAGAAACAAAAAGGTTGAGGGAAAGTGAGGGAGATGAAAGCAGGGGATGTTGGGGAGTTTGAGAACTACATGAAAGGAATCGAGATGAAGTTGATGGAGAAAATGGGGTATAAAAGAGGTAGGTTGGGGGGAAAATCAGCAAGAGATTGTTGCTTCAATTGAAGCCAGGATGATACCCAAGAATATGGGGATGGGGTTCAATGATTTTAAAGAAGTATCAACTAAATTACCCAGTTGGACGAGGAGGAGGAGAAGAAGATCCAGAGTCAGAGTAAACTGTGGAGAGAGCAAAGGAGAGGCTATGGATGAAGGGAAGAGAGGAGAAGCAAGAAAAGCATGTGACTGTGGAGGAGTAGTTGTTGGCCGAAAAAGGAAGAGGAGGGTTTTGAAGTTATACAGAAGGTGCTTGATATGCAGGGACTGCAGGTAAGGGTGTTGACAAATTTGAAGAATGTAAATGCTGAAGAGGAAGCAAGAGAGAACGGTGTTCGAATACCTGAGCTTCAACATAATGTGAGGTTGGCTGTGGACTTGGCTGAACTTGATATCCAAAAGTTTGATAGAGAATTGAGAAATGATAGGGAGACTGCTATTAGCCTGCTGATGGAGAAGCAAAAATGGAAATCGAAGCTGCACCACGGAAAAGGCAATTGGATCGATTGAAGAAAATCATGAATGTTTTAAGCAGTATAGAGGAATAAAATTCTTCCTGAACAATGACCTTGGTTACTCTTGCAAAGATATTTATGGAGTTACGTGGGAAATATGCTGACGATTTTAAGCTTGGCAACTTATCCTGCATTGCCTCTTCATTTGCTCTGCCTGTATTCATTAGAGAGTTTCAAGGATGGGACACTCTTAGAAATCCAGTGCACGGATTTGGATGGTAGGATATGGAAGAATGGATGCAAGGTGAGGGAAGCCAAGACATCTGCGACATTTTCAATGTCTTAAACCCGATTAATGTCAGAAGTAGTTCTACTTGCTGTTACAATATCAGGTACTATACATGGCAACTTAGGGATCTTGAGCCATGGTTCTGGTTTCCTGGGAATATTTGTTGCCTATATCTGTTACTCAAGAGTATATTGGATAACATAGTAATGCTAAAATTATCTGCCGCTGTGGAATCATGGGATCCTTGTGGAAAAATGTCTGGGTGCATCCGTGGCTGCTACATGTGGAACAGAAATTGGAGGGTTTGTATCAGGGGATACGTATGAAGTTGAGTATGGTTCTCAATGCATGGCACCCAAGTGATGCATCTGCATACACCATCTTGTCACCTTGAAAACCTGTGTTTGATCCAGCTATTTGGGAAAATCTTATGTGAAGATTCATGGTTCTTAAATTGCAGATTGCTTTGCAAGAGTTCCAAATAAAGCCAACTACTCGGAAGTTTGATCAGTTCTATTGGTCATCTTTTGGGCTTGCACTGTTCCACAATTCCATTGCATCTCATGGTTGACTTAATGGAAAAAAATTTCTTTGCCACGTGGTTGCAGGTGTTATATCACTGGTTGTGTTCAAGACCAAACTTGCTAGAAGTACACAAATAGTACACAGGTAGGAAGCGACTTCTTCCACCGGAGCTCCAGGCTCTTGAAAAATATCTATTGTCAGTTCACTCCTGGCCTGAACATGATTGACAGGGCTATTGAAGGTGTGGAAGTAGTCCAGACTGGCTTTATGGGGAATCTTAGCTACATTAGAACACGGGAGCGGAGACAGTTTGAGGCACAGCAGAAAGCTGCAACACATGCTCATCAGCGAGTCGCTGGTCCATGGGTAGCACAACTCATGCAGATGGTGCATTGGAGATGACTTTGAAAGAAGTCGTTGAGGCTCATCCACAACATCATGGCTTACTTTGTAGGCCGAAACCTGGAAGGCTTTATGATGATCACCAGATATATGGCTATGTCAACATCAGCAAATATCTGGACTGTATATCAAAGCTTGTATGCTCAGAAGGATGAAGGATGGACCTTTGTCAAACTTGGATAAATTGCTAGAGATGCATAATGCAAAGAACACTAAAGCTACCTCTAATCTACGCAACTATTTTGTATTTGCTGGTCATTAATCTTTCCTCTCAGTTCTTTCTATATTTCACATTGTTTCTCCTGGGTGGGCTATTCAGCATTAAAATGTTTGAAGCATTCTTTTGCATAAACACCTGGAACCTGCATTCGGTTGAATATAGCCTGTACCTTTTGGGACCTTAGTGGTGAAACAGAGATTGGCTTGAAGATGGATTCAGTACATAGGCCATAAACATATATAACAGATTTGTATATGTAACTGAATATTAACGAATGTAACTGAATATTAACGACAAAGGGATCGTTGAACATATAAATAAAAAGCTTTATTTGAGTGGAAACACCATCAAAGTGAAAGCAAAAATATAGCAGCAGCAATAAGAAAATCACTCTTCTAGTTGAAATGGACAAGACGTATCAGTTCTAACGTAAGATTTTTGTCTTGTCAGGTAGATGATATGAACAAATAATAGTGACTAAGCATAGCAGACGACACTGGAAGTCACTAACTCACGGACCGACCGTACATGCAACCTCGAATCTATGTGCCACCTCTCACTCTTTCTCTTATTCCTTATATGTAGAGGGTAGAGGCTAATAATGTTCGTTCAATCTCCTCAAGACTTGTTCAAAACTTCCTTTCTGCTTCCAAAAATCACTCACAGCCATTCTGTCCTTTCAAGCTTTAATATTACCATCACTTTCCTCATACCCTTCTCTCTATCGGGTCTCTCTCCGATTCAGTTTTGTGAGTGTACTGTCTTTTCCTTGCTTGTTAAAGAATTTGACAAGTTTATTCTTTTGTTATTCTTCTACTGAAGAATATGCTCTTGATGTTGTTGATTATTCTGTGAAGTTTTGTCCTTTTTTGGTTGCTTATAAACAACTCTAGATCTTTTAAAGGGAAACGATCTGGAAGGTGGAAACTTTGATTGGAATTACAGGTTTTGTGATATTTGTATAAATTTGCTAAATTTTACGTATGGTAAGTTGGTCAGCATTAGCTGGAGCATTACTTTTTCTTATTATTTCATGAATTTATGATCACTCGTTGTGTTTGATCCTTAAGTTTGCCAGTGTTTTATTCCCGCTACTCTGTAGGTATCCTTCTAGTTTCTATGGTTAATTATAATCGTCGGACATTTCTTTGTGGGTTTCCTGAAAGATTCTAACTTTATATGTTTGATTAATGTTTGTTGCGCTGTTGATTGGAGATTGTTCGATGAAATGTTCTGTTAACTTGGTGAATGGGTTTCTGATGTTGTCCAATGCTTTTCTTTTTGTTTCAGATTGCTTGTTTTTGCGTTAAGAAGATAGGTTTTGCTAGAATAAGCGTTTGAGGTGCATGTTTGGTTTTGATCTGATCTTTTCTGATGACTACCGAAGGAAATAATGTAGAAAATAGGGGCAATCGAATCCCTGAAGAGGCCAAGGAGATGCTAAAATCTTTGGCATCTCAGTGGGAGGATGTGCTTGATGCTAATGCACTACAGGTGATCCCTCTCAAGGGTGCAATGACTAATGAGGTCTTTCAAATAAAATGGCCAAGTACAGAGGAAGTCTCGCGTAAGGTTGTGGTCAGGATTTATGGCGAGGGTGTGCGTGTGTTCTTTAACCGAGAAGATGAGATCCGGACATTTGAGTTCATGTCTAAGCAGGGCCAAGGGCCTCGTTTGCTTGGCCGGTTTGCCAATGGACGAATTGAGGAGTTTATCCATGCAAGGGTAATTTAGCATTCCTTTCTCTTTATCTTGTATATGCAATTGGAATCCTTTTTAATCTTTTTCACTTCTGATGTGTATATTGGGTTCTACTTGATGCTGTAATTTGATTGTTACTTGATTTACTTGAAATTGATTACTTTTCTTTATCTATATAGCTCAATGAAGCAATAGTTGTTACTGATGTGGTAAGTGCTGCATGATTTGTATTTTTGGGCATCGATTTTGGTCAAATGCAGGCCAAATTGAGTTTAGTGTGATCGTAGTTAATTGATGAGTCGAAATCGACCACGTTTGCTGACAGCTCTATGATTCTCCTTATCAGTAAGATGAGGCTTTATTATTCATTCACATGCCAGTCTTTCTATCGTGTACCTTTTTATGGTAAATTACGGATGAAGTAGATGATGAGTTTAGACTTGATGAAACTTGAATTATAAATGTTCTTGTTCATCTGTCTATCCTTTTCTTTGATGTCAACCTTGGACAAGTTTCTTTTTCTTCTTCATCACCAAGAGCATGTCTCTCCACATAAACTTCACTGAGAAAATTTTTTACAAGTTTGTCTTTAAAGCTTAGGTCACATATACGTGTTCAATCTCTATATTTTCTTCGGACTTGAATCTGAGTCAAGTTTCGGACCCGTAACAGATATACTAGGTGAGGCAAATCAAGTGCTTGACCTAGTAGGCATACAACTAAACTTGGAATATGTTTCTATGATCTGTAAAAAACTGTTGTTTGATGGTTGATAGACATCTACGATCTCTTTAATTTTCATATGAATTTCAGACACTGTCAGCATCAGATATGCGTGATCCCGCTATATCTGCTCTTATAGCAGCTAAACTAAAGGAGTTCCATGGTCTTGATATGGCTGGTCCAAAGCAGATACTTTTATGGGATAGGTTGCGGTATGTTTCCCTCTTTAATTCCTTTCATTTCAGGGTTAACATTATTTTAAAAGCTAGACATCATCTTCGTTAGATGTTCTCTTTTCATGATCAAGAATTCATTGTCATTTCTGGTTTTGTCAGAAATTGGATCAAGTCAGCTAAAAGCTTGTGTTCCTCAGAAGATGCTCAAGCTGTCCACTTGGACAAGATTGAAGGGGAAATTTCACTACTAGAAAAGAATTTTTCAGGGGATGCATGTATAGGTTTTTGCCATAATGACCTGCAATACAGTAACATAATGATTGATGAAGGAACAAAGACCATAACTCTGATTGTAAGCCTCTTGTTTCTTTGACGCTAAACTCAATCATTTTTCTCCCCTTTTTCGTTTTTAATGACTTATTGTGGAGAAATTTTTAACTCATAAGTGTCTTTCAAATTTTAAGAAGTGGTTTGTCTATTCTTTCTTTTTCTTTGAAGTAAGTTGTCCATCCATAAATAAGGCCTCAATTTGTAGTTTTTCAAGCTCTCTATCCCAAAGAACTTTTTTGAAAGCAGTTGAAAAATCCTAACTTCCCACCTCTTGTTTCATGAACTGGTAAAAAATGGTTTCTCTGCATTTTTATGCAGTCATACTAGAAATGATATCTACTGTGTTTTAGGTCAGGTTGTGCTAATAAGGGTGATAAACTGTTCTGCTGTTTCTGTTTCCGGGTAATAAAGTTTTAGAACGCTTGAACAGACATTGTGCAGAAGTCTAATTTCATCAGTTGTCTAATGCCTAGTTAATAAATTTAGACTAACTTTTATTCTGCTAACCAGGACTATGAGTATGCTAGTTACAATCCTGTTGCCTTCGACATAGCAAATCACTTTTGCGAGATGGCTGCTGACTACCATACTGATACTCCTCATGTTTTGGATTTCAGTAAATACCCCGGTGCGGTGATTATAGAACTAGTATATCTTTTATCACTTCCCCTTATTGCAAATATTATCTCTTGACTTCAGTGTTGTAATAGGTTTGGAGGAGCAAAAACACTTCGTACGTGCATATCTAAATGCTTCAGGTAAAATTTTCTATTAATTATGAGTGTTAATCATACTTATTTTGTTGTTTCCCCAACTTTTTTGGATGTTGGCTGATGTGGCTGAAATATTAAAAGTCTTGAAAATTTGTTGGATGTTGTATGTGTGAGGTGACTGAATGCTCCATCTCCTGATGTGTTAACTCCGTCTCTTGTAATGTGGTTGTTTAAAAGGAATTCATTCCCACTTTGCAAAAGCAAAAGTGTTGGATTTCTAGTGATAGCCAAATCACATCCACCACCATATAAATTCTGCAGTTCACTTGTAACTTCACAAATTTGGCATCTTGGGCTAAGTTTTCTTTTTACAAGATTGATCAGATTGCACTTTCCTATGTAATCACTGAAAGATTAAATTCCAATTTTTATATCTAATCTGCAATTCGGATTTGACTTAATATGTAGGATTTATCAACTTTTTGCTAGGTGAGGCCAATATGGTTTTCTTAAATTATTTTCTTAATTGGATATCTGCAGGTGATCAGCCAAGTGAGGGAGATGTTGAGAAGCTATTGGAAAAAGTAGAGAAATACACACTTGCAAGTCATCTTTTCTGGGGCTTATGGGGGATCATATCGGTACTTTTTCTCCATCTTGATTTTTCATATTAGGAATTTCATTACTTCTCTTTGGATTCTGAACTAGCTTGGACCATGTTCTAAATGGTTGTTGGTTGCATTTGTATCACATTATAAGTTTGTTACTTATTGCTGGATATATCAGATAGAAATTATGCCGGTAGTTTATTTTGCACGCAATTGATGTTGTTCGTTGCTATCATTTTGACTCCTTCAGGATCATGTCAATGAGATTGACTTTGACTACATGGGATATGCGAAACAGAGATTTGAGCAGTATTGGTTAAGGAAGCCTGAGTTATTGAGTTGTTCAGAAGCCACTCCTGATGATGCGACTACTGGTAACCACATCACCTAGTTGATATCTAACTACATATACATGTTTCTTTACGAAAACTTACAACTGGTTTTGTGCAAGCTCTGTGATACAACTTTTCTGTAGTGTTCTAGTTTTCTAAGGTACCTACAAAAGTAGAACTTGGAGTGTTTAGTTACAATACAACTTCCTATCTAACATTTGTAGAGTTTCTCCAAACCTATACTTTACCTAGTTTTTTTGCTTGACTTCAACCACAGTTCAGGAACTTGATAACTTTCTGAAACATCAGTGAATGGTTTAAAAAAGGCCTATGATCATGTTCAATGGACAACATGGAGTTACCATAAGTACATCTTAGTTCTGATATAACTAAGAGAACTAAACATAAATGTGCATGGCAATATTCCCATCAATAAGATTGGCTTCTTGGTTGTTTCTCTAACCAAAATGTACTATTCCTAGTGATGCAAAATGGGTTCTTTTTATCTTCTATTTTGAATTGGCAAAGCAAGTCTTGTTTTGCAGGCAAAGATCATCTTAGTACTGAGAAAGAGGTTGCAGGAAACGAAGGTACTGAGGAAAAGCAGCCCGTGAGGACGTCCAGTGGAGTTTTTAGGAAGATAAGAAACATGTTGGGTCTCAGGAGGAAGAGTAAATAGATACTCTTGGAGATGGATGCTCTTCCATCACTCTTAAAGCTGTGTTCTTTGGATTTTTTGCTTTTTTTTAATGCTCATATACGCTTGAAATTATGTGTAGATTATATTCAGAGAGTTTTGAATCAACTCTATGTTTTCTGAATGTAAAGATTGAAACTTTTTTGCCTAAATAGATTTGTTGAGAAGTGCTCAACCACTCCAAAACGGAAAGTGGTCAAATTATTCATACTATACCTCCTCAAGACAGTAGACATGAAAGTGAAGGCTACGAGTTGGAACAAATTATCAACTAGGTGTTTCTTAACTTTCTATTTTGCAATTTGAGCATATACCTGAAAACAATAATTGATTTTGTAACTGACCGTTTCAACTGATTTTTGGTAAAAATGAAATGATTTTTTTTTTCAAATCGTTTTATTCGGTTCAAGTATTGAGCCTCAGCAATTACAGGATCTAATATTTATTTTATTTCCTACCCAAAAAAAAGAGACATCTCTTTAAATAATTATTTAGCATAAATAATTTTATTATAAAATAAAATATAGTTAAAATTAATAAAAGTGCTTTTAATTTTTATGTTGCCAAACAGTCTATTGTATGAAGCTCTTTTAAAAAAGCTGTTTTTTTAATTGACAGCCAAACAGTCAACTGGCTTTTAAGAAAAGCTCTTTTTAAAAAAGCTCTACTGACAAAAGCTCTACTGATAAAAGCTCTACTGACAAAAGCTCTACCAAACGGGCACTTATTTAGTTAGGAATTGGTTGAGTTGACTGATTTAACCCAATCAGTCATTTTTTAAAAAGCTACTTGGAAGTAACTTTTCAACCTTACAGCTAATATTCATCTTCCTGAAAGATAATGATGACCTCAAATTTATTTCTCATCTATCTTAACCAACTATTGCCTGATGTGAGGAATTATTCAGCTGGGTCACGCATCCCTTACGCGGCATGAAACACAAACTACTTATGCGTTAAACTTGCCCGAGAGATAAAAGATCAGCCTAAACATGCAAGGAGCTTCTCAATGGTGGAAAGAAGTCAAACTGCAGTTTAAAATTTCTTAATGAAGTCGTATATATTCGTGCTGACCTCATCTAGCTTTTCTTGATTCAAAAATTACCAAAGTCATAAGACTCTTATTGATCTACAAAAAAAATAAAGAAATCCAACAACAATAAATTCTGAAATAGTCGAAACTGAAGTATCACACGTTATTATTATTATTATTATTATTATTATATGTTATATATTTTTTATTAGAGTTATAAACTTAATTTTTGTAGAATTAAATATCTAAAATCTAAATTCCTATAAAAATATTAAATAAAATACTAAGATATATAATATTCATACCATTATAATTTTTTTAAAGCCATGTCTTCATAAGTCATTTTATACATAAACAATTGATACTAAACAACTAATTTTATCAATCAGCAAATGATAAACAGCTAATGCAATTCGCGGGTCAAATCAGCTAATAGAATCAGCTAACAGCTAATACAATCAACTGATTACCAAACAAACAGAGCCAAAGGATTTATACAATAATTTTAGAACACATAAAATTTTAATAGAATTCAAGAAATAACATGAAAAATAATATTTTACCTTAAAGTATGGAAGTTTATAAGTTTAATGATGAAAGAAATGGTTTTTACCGAAAAGATGGCCATGTTCAATGCACTAGCAAGAAAACCAAAGGAAGTTAGGCTTGGAATAGTTGTCTACAGCCGTACTATTCGAGGTAAAACGACCGCGGTTACAATTATTGTAATATGGTTGCGACATTACGTGTCTCAATAATTTAATACCGAAATGGCTGCGAATAAGTAATAATAATACACAAAAAATGAAAGATCGTCTCGTCGGTGGATTCTTCTATTGGTTTGATGTTCTCACGTGAAATAAACTTATTTGAAAAGTCTCCAAGTCCTGTTTTTAGGTACTTCGTTCCTATTTCGTGTTTTTATTTTAAATATATAAGAAGAATAGATCAGACGACAGATAGTAATGAAAATTAAAAAAAAAAAGAGAGAGAGAAATCATCTGTCGGTGTCGTTGCATAGTCAGCCACTAACTAGAACCCAACCCAACCACAGGGACAATGATAACACATCCAACGAAAGTAGAAAATCACAGCAACATGCACCTTCAGTCGGGTCCTTGGTAAGAAGAGGAAGAAAAGGAAAGAAAGTGAAGCAACCAGAAGATCCAGTGTCTGAGTAAGCCAACGCAACACATACCGGCATTCTTAGTCTTACAAAACTACACTTAATCACATTCATAGCCACCGCATACTTACAATGCCCTTCTTCTTTATCATCATCTTCTTCTTATCCTACGCATTCAACCCCTTATCGTGTACCACCGCCAGTCGTCGGATTCTTCATGAACCTTTTTTCCCACTCCAATCCTTCCCTCCCTCTCAACCTCCCATACCTTCCCCTCCACCTCCTCCTCAACTTCCTTTTTCCACTTCTGCCCCCGACCATTCCCCTTTTTTTCCTTCTTACCCCTCTCCACCTCCTCCGTCCCCCACCAACTTCGCCTCCTTCCCCGCCAACATCTCCTCCCTCATCCTCCCCCACTCCTCCATACCCAAACGCAATTCCCATAAACTCCTCGCCCTCTCCATCTCCGCCCTTCTCTCTGCTCTCATTGTCTTGGCCTTTGTACTCTTCTTTTACTACTCCCGCCATCGTCGCAACCACCACCAACGTCGTCCTCATCACCATCTCTCCGACCACAAGCCTAATTATTATACATCCCACATCACCAACACTACTAGTGCCAATAATGCCCATAAGTTGAGAACCACCTCTTCCACACGCTCCGACTTTCTCTACTTGCCCACTTTTGTTAATGACAACTCTGAAACACATTATGATCCGCGTAAACTGGAGTCTCCGGAGCTCCACCCCCTGCCACCGCTTAACAGACAAGTTTCTCGGCAGAGCTTTGCGAATGTTGATGTGGGCTCTACTGGGGATGAAGAAGAAGAGGAGTTTTACTCGCCGAGAGGGTCTTTGGCTGGTCGTGAGAGCTCCATTGCCACCGGATCGGGGTCTAGAAGAGTGTTTGCTGCTGTGCGTGGTGGCGATTCTGGAGCAAGAAGCAATAGAGAGAGCTCCTGTACTTCTTCCAATTCTGGGTCTCCCGCCCGCTCTCAGTCTCTTAGCATTTCTCCGCCGGTTAGTGTGAGCCCGCGGCTCAAGTCACCGGAGTCTAGTTTGGTTCAGACCCTCCCTGCGTCCCCTCCCTCGTTTCCACCACCAATGAATCATCTTGATGAGCGCAGATCTTCTTTGCCGTCTTTATGCAGTTCTTCTCCAGAAGAGTCGCCTAGAATATCTTTAGGTTTTGAGCAAGAGGTGCATTCTTCTTCACTGTATTCGGCTTCTACATCGCCTGCGAGTAGTTTAGAGAAAGGGGGAGTTACGTCTCTGCAAGTGTTGAGTGGTTTTGATCCAAATGTGCGGTCGCCATCACTTTTACCGGCGAGTATAACGACTGATTTGAATCAAAAGATTCAACCTTCTTCTCCTCACTCTGTTTCTTCATCAGTAGACAGAAGTTTGGACAAAAGATCAGAGGCTGAAAGTGATTTGGATCAAAATGTGGGCTCTCCATCACTGTCTTCAGCTTCTACGTCGCCCGGCAGAGCTTCGGAGAAGAGCCAACCGCCTAGATTATGTAACGACTCGGGCGGAAATACGCGATCTTCTTTGTTATTTTCAACTTTGACTTGCCCCGAAACGTATATAGAAAAGAACAAGCTTGCATCGCCGAGAAATTCAAACTATACGGATCGAAGTAGGAGGTCTCCGTCTCTGACTTCAACTTACACATCTCCAGAAAGAGGTTTTGGCAAGAGCCTAGATGCGTCACCAACGATAGTTCCCACTGTTCATGGTCTGAATGCGGAAATTAGCAGTACTTTAGAGCAACCCATTGCAGCACCTCCACCACCGCCACCGCCACCGCCACCGCCACCTCCTCTTCCACCCCAACCACCGCGGAGATCAGGCGACTCTCCAGTTGCATCAACGGCAACAGGGAAACCAATTTCAAAACCACCAGCACTTGTACCTCCTTCAAGGCCTTTTGTGCTTCAAAGCACAAGCATGGTTTCCCCTCTTGAATTTAAAGCAGTGGAGAATGATGAAGATACTCACAAACCAAAGTTGAAACCTTTACATTGGGATAAAGTTAGAGCCAGCTCTGAGCGTGAAATGGTTTGGGATCACTTGAGATCAAGTTCTTTCAAGTAAGATGCGGAGTACTCTGCTGTCTTTCTATATGGCATTTGGCATTTTCTGTTTCCAAGCATTGGATCGTAACTTTTTTCACCCGTGTTTTTCTCCGTATTTTGCAGATTGAATGAAGAAATGATTGAAACATTGTTTGTGGTAAACAACCCGACCACAAAACCACAAGTGACTCCAAAGATCGTTCTTCCATCTCCAAATCAAGACAATTGGGTGCTTGATCCAAAGAAGGCACAGAACATTGCAATTTTGCTTAGGGCAATTAATGTGACAATTGAGGAAGTTTGTGAAGCTCTTTTAGAAGGTAATTCTTCAACCTATTTACTTTCCTGTTTCACGCATTTCTTGTAAAATGTTGGTAGATTATATATCTTGATTAAGCATTTATGTGTACCTCCCATGTATAGAAAGGAAGTGTCTGTTTATCTTTTGTATAACCTCTAGAGAAAACTGATTCTATCTTTTGTTCCACTACATGTGTCCCTCTGATCATTATAGATGTTTTCGATGCCTGCCAATCCTTTGTTTTAGATTTGGTCAAAAGGCTTTGGACTGATGCCATCTCTCAGTACCCTTTTGTTGTCTTCATTAGTTGCCTCTTCTCTGAATTGTACATAGTTTTACTACTCGGCTTTGATTATAATTAGGATATTGAGGTCTGCTAACTTGTGCTAATCGCATCATGTGCTCTTTCATATCCTTTTTGTGCCATTCTTGGTTGATGCATTGATCTGGAGTCCATAACCTGCTGTGCTGCTTGTTTTCGGGCTTCTTATGCTGCACTGCTACATTTTCAGAAACAGTAGATGATAGCTTTCCTCTGGTACTGAATGAGTAGATGATTATACAAGCTGTACTGCAATCCACAATACTGTGGCAGTCATTGATTATAATCCGAGTATACCTTACGAATTAGCACAATAGTCATTCATATCTGTTTGACGAGTGACTAAAAATCTCAAATAACCTTAATATAGAACTGTTCGAATAAACATTGTTAATAACCTTAATTCAATGATCTTTCTAAATCTGGGTCTTCTTCGAATTTCTATTCTCTAACTGTACTTCTGAAGTATGTAGCCTTCACTGAATTAAGTCCCTCTTATTTTATGTAGGTAATGTAGATTCACTGGGGACTGAACTTCTAGAAAGTCTATTAAAGATGGCTCCTAGCAGAGAAGAAGAGCGTAAGTTGAAGGAATACAAAGATGATTCACCAATCAAGCTTGGTCATGCAGAGAAGTTCCTGAAGGCAGTCCTTGATGTACCTTTTGCATTCAAACGAGTGGATGCCATGCTTTATGTGGCCAACTTTGATTCCGAAGTTGAATACCTCAAGAAGTCTTTTGAAACTTTAGAGGTAGACCAACTCTATCATAATCTCACTTTTTAATTTCCCTGAGGCTGTTTCTTTACTTTTTTTCTTTTAGTAGTGGTAATTCTTGTCCAAATTATTGTTTTACCTCTTTGTATTGACTGACACCAGAAGTTGGATATCATCGTTCTCCTTAAAATTAAGATGGACACCTTTGAATAAACCAAGCTCAAACAACTCTACTACATTGAGTTAAACATCTTGCAGGCTCCCTTTTATCTTCTTCATCTTCTTTTTCTCTCAACTTTTGTTAATTTTTAGTGGTTCTCTGGGTTCAAATAAAGACTTAATATTGAGAAACATACTAGCATCTGTTGTACTTTCATATACATGCGTTAATAATTGTCAGGGTGATTGATCTTTTCAATATGATGATAACTGTGGAGTTGTGCATATGTGTCCATTGTTTGATGAAATTGCACACTATAATTGCTTGGTGAAGCTGACTTTTGGCCTTGACGTACATATAGCTATAGACCTCTCAATTTCGGACACAGTTGTTTCACTACTTTACTGTTTCCCCTTTTACAGTCAGCTTCTGAAGAACTAAGAAGTAGTAGAATGTTCTTGAAACTTCTTGAAGCGGTTCTGAAGACAGGAAATCGCATGAATGTTGGGACCAACCGCGGTGATGCTCATGCCTTCAAGCTTGACACACTCCTCAAGCTTGTTGATGTCAAGGGTGCAGATGGAAAGACTACACTCTTGCATTTTGTTGTACAGGAAATTATAAGAACTGAAGGTGCTCGTCTGCAACCTGAAACTCTGAATTCTGCGTCTAGTGAAGATGCCAGATGTAGGAAGCTTGGCCTGCAAGTTGTTTCTGGTCTTAGTTCGGAGCTCAACAATGTGAAGAAAGCTGCTTCCATGGATTCAGATGTACTTATCAGTGATGTCTCCAAGCTTTCTAGAGGCGTCGAGAAAATCAGAGAGGTTGTCAGGTTAAATGAAACAATGGGGTTGGTTGACGGGAGCCAGATATTTTCAGAATCAATGAAAAGGTTTATCAAAATGGCTGAGGAAGAGATCATAAGAATTCAAGCACAGGAAAGCGTTGCTTTGTCTCTAGTGAAGGAGATTACTGAATACTTCCATGGGAATTCAGCTAAGGAAGAAGCTCATCCCTTCAGAATCTTTATGGTTGTCAGGGATTTCCTTAATGTTCTTGATCGGGTCTGCAAAGAGGTTGGTATGATAAACGAGCGAACAACAGTAAGCTCTGCACATAAATTTCCAGTTCCAGTGAATCCGACACTGCCACAGGTGTTTTCTGTAACCAACGCAAGAAAGCAGTACAGTTGTGATGAGGAAGATGAGAATGTATCCCCTTAGTGCCTGTAGCTCTTATCAGGATGAAGGCTTTGCTGCAATTAGCTACAAGCTGCTAAATGTAGATGCTCACATAGATCTTTGTAATTCTTTCTCTAATCGTTTTTGACATTTTGTACAAATTGCTGGAAAGAGATTTTGAAATTGCTATTTACGTACAGATAGTAAGTAGTATACGGAGAGCTTTTGGGAAGAGGCCCTAGTCTGTAGAAACGGGTGGATGAGGATTTGTTACGCAAGTCTGCCAAAAGCTTTTATAGTTAATAGAGCAACAATAGGGTTTCTTTCCTGTAATATAGGAGAATTGGTGTTGTACCTTATGTTCCTTGTGAAATAAAAAGGTGTTATATTATCTAACTCAGGACTTTTCCTTCATTTGCAACGAAAGATAATTGGGTAGAATGCCTTACCTTCATTTGCAAAAAAAGGTCCAAAAGAATAAGTTTTTCTAGAAGTGACCAATTAAATCCATTGTCGTTTTGCAAATGGGTAAAAACCCACGTTCCACATTCTAGACCCATAATCGCGATTACGAGAGTTGAGCTCGTGTATACTAAACTAGCTTCGAATTTGCGTGTATATATTAATTGTTGAGGAATTGTTCCTTGGCTGAACCTCCATTATGGAAGATTTGAATATTCCTCTCCTCCCAAATAGCCTTGACAAGGAAGGATAGTGCTACGTAGAAGCTCCATCTGGCAGGGTCATCCTTGTGCACAAAGTGGTTACACCACGAAGTAAACGAACCCAGTTGCTGGGCACATTCAGCATATGACATTGTTGTAGCATCATTTTCTACCAAGGATTTACAAAGTCGTGTTGGAAAAATAGATGCTCATGGCTTTCCTCCTCGCTCTGACAGAGTATGCATCGATTTGGTATGTGAAGAAATATCTTTAGCTTGTCTGACTGTTGGAAGTGATAAAGCATATATATGCAAAGGGTATGTAAAAAATATTGCAGGGTATTATCAATTCGATAAGAGCGTGTGAAACAAAATGAGTCTATAGATAAAAAGGGCCTATTAACTTTCAAAAGCATCCTGTTAACGTTTAAAACGAAAAAAGACTGTTAATTGCTTAAAAAAACGAAAGAGTATGTTACTGTTCAAAGCGAAAGGAGCCTGTTAATCATTTAAAAAAAAAAAGAGCCTGTTGACTTTCAAAACGAAAGGAGTCTGTTCATCGTTTAAAAACGAAAGGAACCTCTTGTAATATTAAAACAGAAGGACCCTATCATAAAACTGAAGGAGCCTCTTTACAAATTGAAAACACAAACACTATGATGTGGAAATTTAAAAGTTAAGAAGAGATAAAGAATGACATAGTCAATTTATACTGATTCGGCTTATAACGAAGCCTACGTCTAGTTCCCAAGTATCTAACTTGAGTATTTCACTATAAAACTCCAAGTAGTAAATTTTGACGAGCCTCTCCAAGCTCACAAATACATATTTTTCAAGGTTCTTCAACTTTCTACACCCGTAGAGTTCAACAATCCTCTACAAGCTCTCAACACAAATGAATATAGAGTTTGCTCAATGTAAACTTTCAAGGAATAACAATCTCTCAAATAGAGTGATTTTACTTTCTAAGGCATAAGGTGTTTGAAATTGATATGACTTTTAAGAATATTGATAATGCCGAAGTATTTTGAAAATCTGAATGGTTCATAGGTGCAGTGGCTCTTCGTTAAGTAAACAATTTCTTCAACTAGTCGTTGCTTCATTTCTATTCTGAGTTGACTTTGAATCTAACGAATCTTCGATATTAACTATATTGAAATCTTCTAATATTTAGACGTTAAGAGAAAAGTTTTGACAAAATATCGGAGCTAATTGTTCGAATTTTATGATTAGCAAGATCCTTCAGGATATTGTGGAATCATTTCTAATAAAGTATGTTCATTAAGAAGGTTCCTATAAGAAAGAAAGCATTTTTCCTATAATATCATTTTTTATAAGAATTATATCATTACCTATACAAGAAAATAAATCTAATTTGAATTTTGAAATATTAAAGAGTTATCATAAAAACATTAATAATAAACCTTGAGCCAACAATCTCCCCCTTTTTGATGATGACAAGCAATAATAGATATATTTTCAATTTTCAAATAATAATAAAGGATTTTGAAAGATACCTGTAAACTTTAAATGTTCTTACTCATAGTCATGATTAGAAGGAGCCTTTCTTACGATAGGAGCCTTTCTTACGACCTCTAAAGAAAGAAGCCTATCATTTATGCATATCACAGATTAAACTTCACAAATTCACTTCAACAGTTAGTAGAGAATATGTCACAATTATATAATCAAAAGCAAATATATCATCAAAAGCAAGTATACCATCAACTCTCCCCCTTTGTCATTATCAAAACAAAAAGAGGGGAAATAACTAAAAAGTAAGTAAAAAATAGCACAAGTATGTAAAAATAAAACAAGCAAAAAATAGTGACAAAGATATTTAAGAGATTAAAAAAAATTCGAAGCATAATGTACATGTCAAGAATTTGATTTTGCATGTTGTCAATCTGGCCACACATTGATCTTGATTGTAGCAAATGTCTCTCAGTTGTTGAAGGATCAGATCATTTGTGCTCTGGAGTGTGATAGGGGCTGATTTTTATGGGGTAGGACTCAAAAGGTTTGTTGGTCTTTCTATTTTCTTCTCCACCCACACATTTTCTTTCAATTTATATCCGAATTAGTAGGGAATAGATGAATGAAACTTTTTGTGTAACATCCCGATCCCGTAAAAAGGGTATAACCCTAAACATGTGGTATATGTGTGATTAATCGGAGAAATTGGGACGACACATCTCATGCTCATGCATCTCATAAGGGGACACACGCACACGGCTAGTAAAGTCTTGCATATAGCAATAAGTGTACATGCATTGACAGCCCGGGTATAATGGGTAAGGGACGTGATTGTCTTGAGATGTATGGGAAATTGGTATGGAAAATTGATTGGGAGAGTGAAATTACTGATTTAATAATTTGGAGAATTTTAGTGAAGTCGGTGGGAATTTTCTGAACTAGGAAAATGCCAAGTGGCAGAGTAACTGGTACTGGTAGTGGGCAATTATGGTCAAATGGCACTGAAAATTCGATAAATGATTTCTGAAATTTCTGTCTGAGTAATTGGAGTATTGGGAGATAACTGGATGACAAGGTATGGCGTGATTGTCGATAAAGTTAAGATAAGACGATGGCTCAGAGCATTAAATGCCTCCATCAGATTTTCGCCACCTTGTATGTTCTCGTAGCTTCTTTGCTCTCTGCTCCTTGTACAAGTTCTCTGTTTCTTGTTCAAGTTGATTATTTCTCCCTTCTG
>JAOTBA010000009.1:6864463-6875241 GCA_025629845.1 Erythroxylum squamatum | reverse complement strand
TACCATCTTGTCTAGATGCAATTTATTATCCATCCTATATTGTTTCATTATATATCTCATACATAATGAATGCATGGAAAAGCCTAGGGTTGGCAATTTTCTAAATGGCATACAATTACATAATATCAAATACTATTTGCATCCATTTATCCATTCATCTCATGAACTAACAGGCCACATTTGATTATCCATCCTAGAATATAAATAAAATGACAAGGCTTTTAGGCCCAAAATTTTCTTCTTGGACTTGGATCTTCCGCTTCGAACTCTTCATCCACATGACCCGGTCCATTCGATAAAAAATGTGTAATGGCATTTTCATAAAACTGAATTTTTTCACTTTGAAAACAAAAATTCCAACACTTGTTTTTCATCAAAACCGAAACTTTGACAATATGACAACAAAAATTTTAGCATTTGTTGTTGGTAAATCCAAAACTTAAAAAACATTCTGGCACTTGTATTTCATCAAACCGAAACTTTGTTAAAACAAAAATTCCAGCGCCTTGGTTTTCACAAAACTGAAAATTTGTTAAAACAAAATTCCAGCACTTTGATTTTCATAAAACCGAAACTTTGCCAATACACCAAAGGATACACCGAAACAATTACCTATTCTTCTCTTTGATCCATGGTTGCCCCATCTTCAATATTATATAATTTTGTACATTACAAAATCAAAGTAAACAAAAAAATGAAACCAAGGAGGAAACATGACGATGATAGGCCACCTACCTTGTTACAAACCAAACAAATAAAACCTACAAGGTAAAATTATATTCTATAGACAACCAAAAGAGCAAAAGATACACATATATATTTCTATCAAATAAAAATATGCAGCATATAAAAATTAATTGCCAACCCATGCATCACATATAGGAACCGAAATCATGCATAATAAAATGGCTCTGATACCAATGGTTAGATCGAAAACAAAAACATGTAAGATTTGGATAAAACGGTAGATTTCAAAACTTTTTGAAATCAAAAAGCAGCTGAAATAACATAATCAAATCAACATGTTTCAGCCATACATGACATGGTATAAGGAAATAATTTACATAAGAACAAGGTGGTAGAAATATACCGATCCCTTGTTGCAGCTTTGACTCCTCGCTTTTGTATCCTCTTTGAATCCTTGTTATAGCTTTGACTCTTTTGTATCCTTTCCTTGGCCAATGTATCCTCTCCTTGTTGTATCCTTGACCAATTTGATCTACCACTTGTTCTTCTTAGACAACTTGGTTAACAAGATCCTTTGGTGGGAAGGGGAAGAAATATTTTGAGATTTTTTTTAAAGAAAGAAGCCAAAAATGAGACTCTTCTCATTTAAGTTTCAGCTATGCTTGCATGAGAGGAGAGAGTGAGTCAAAAATGCAAGAACACTTCTTACTCTCCTTGTCAATTTTGGTTATCATGAAAGAAAGGAGTGATGTGCATCTAATGCATCACTTCATTTTTTAATCAATCATAAAGAAGCTAATAAATGAGACTCTTCTCATTTGTTATGGTTATATGAAAAGACCAATAACCTAAATGAGACCTTCTCATTTTCGATTATGGATGAAAGAAGGAAGAGAGAGCGCATCAAATGCACCTCTTCCTTTCTTTAATCAAATGAATGCTAAAAGGTTACATTACATGCCATCATTAAAGTACAACCATTAAACCATTTAATGATAAGATCATTACTGCATTTAATGAAGATAAAGTATGATAAAAACCATCTTTAATTTAGCAATTCAATGCTAAATGTGCAGCTGCACCTTTAGGTATAAAAACTGAAATATGCCCTCCTTATTTCTTTAATAACTTTGTTTGAATTTAATTAATCTAATTAATCAAAGCAAACCAAAGTCAAGCCTAATATTAAATATTCATTTGGGCTTCTAATTAAAGTAAGCCCAACATTCAATCTTGGGCTTTAAAATCTCTATTTATATTTTTTACTTTGCTTGATAACCTTCTAAGAAGCCAAATGGAGAATCTAATTGGACTTATATAATTCAAGCTCCAATAAGCCTGGAATTAATTTAATCTCATTAGAATGAATTCCGACTTATTGACCAAATGTCATTCCACTAAAGACAATTGGTTGAACTCTTAAATTACTAAATATTATGAGAATACATATTTCAAATAAGATGTCCAATTGCAAACTTTGTTATGAACCATATTATAGCCATCCACACATTAAAGGGTAAAATTACTGTATTGCCCTTATGTTGGTTTTTCATTCTAGATCTCCCGTTTTACGCTATATGGTGATTAACACATAAGATCTCATCTTACTGTTAAGACTTGATGGGTAGCTAGTCCATCAAACTACTGGCGCCAGTTTATTCACCAAACTCCGTACAACATCTAGAAGTGATGATATCACTATAAACTCTTTATTTGAGTGAATGTTCCCTGATACATGGTTCAATTAATAATTCCAACATGCAGACACTAGATTGATACTCTGTAAAAATCAATTCCGATCAAACTAAGAATTATAATGAAACACATATGAGTTCAGCACTCATCAAGATTGTGGTTCGTAATAAAAGAATGCTAAGGTGTATGTTTTAAGATTAAAGTAACGGCCCACTTTATTCTTTAAAAACATACTTGATTCCAGATTCATTTAATTGTGCCATTATCGATAGTCAACTACTATCATGATATGAAACCCATCATTCCCTTGAAGTAAACTCTTTTACTTACACGGAGATAAATCGCAATACTACAGTCTAAACCATAATCAAGTGACCAACTTGATTATTCAACTGTGAATCAACTAATTTAGCTTCTAATAATATACATGTTTCCCATACATCTCTATGTATATGTATATTGCCTACAAAACAATCTTAGTACCTTATGACTAGATATACAATGCTCATACAAATAAAACCAAACTCTTTTGTTTTATTAATAATAAATATTTTCATTACAAAAGTAACTAAAAGAAAATTAAGTTATAAGTAAATACACTTGCTTTCCAGGACACTATATTTATATAATTCCAATAGATGCTCATGCTAGCATGCCCAAATCTTCTATGCCAGATAAATGAATCCTTTTCTAGTGAAATAAAACACTTAACATTTTGTGAAGACATATCTTCCAATTGAGCATAGTATATGTTCTGATTTCTAAGACCAACAAATACAATATTATCATTAAGATTATCAATTATTTCACAATGGGGTGCATAGAAGGTACCTCTATAACCCTTATCACATAATTGACTTACACTTAATAATTTATGTTTTAATCCATCAACATAGAGAACATTATCAATAGAAACAGAATTAGAGTCACCAATTTTACCAATTCTAGTTACTTTTGCTTTGTTTTTGTCATCAAAAACAACATTACCTCTATCTTTTCTTTCAATATAATGGAAATGTGATATTCACCTGTCATGTGCCTTGAGCAACCACTATCAACTATCCATTGATTTTCTCTTGTCTAGGTTCTAAAGCATATCTGCAGAATATATTATCTTATTTTAGATACCCAAAATTTTCTTATTCCTTTTAGGTTAGTAGCTTTTGGTCCCCAAACATAGATTTGAGATAATTTCTTCATTCTCCGAAAGTTATAGGAATGACTAATATGACCATGTCTACCATAATAAGAGCACACAACATCTACCATAATAAGAGCACAAAAAAGATGAATAAAAGTGACTATAGTTTTTGCCATTTATCAGGTTCTTGTTGTTTTGGCTATTACTACTGGTGGATTTAACGAAGCAGTTTTTGTATGGCCTAATATTATTATTTTCATTATATTCTATTCCAGCCTTATCAAAAATGCCTTTTCCATTCCCAAGTAATGCATTAAGATTGTTCCTTCCATCATTAAAATTAGCAATATTTTTTCTAGAAAAATGATTTTTTCAACAAAATTTTCTTTCTCAACTTCTAGAGTAGCAACTTTTTCTTCTAATTGTTTAACATAATCATTTTGAAGCAATGCACTCTCTAACTGACTTACCTTTTTTTTCCAAGAATTCCTTTTCAGAGACCTTTTGCTTATTGTCATTTTCAAGAGACATAATTTAGACAATAAATTCTTATTCTCAAATTCTAATGATTTAATCGTATTCCTTAGGGAAGCATCATTATTTTTAAACTTCTTAACCTTTTTGAAATACTGCATTATTAACTTTTTATATTGACCATACAGTTCATGATATGCATCTCTTAATTCATTAATTTTAGCATCAGAGTCAGAATAATATACCTCATCGTCTCCTAACTCAGCTATAAAGCAAACATTGTTGACTTCTTCAGGCTCTTCTTTTTCAAAGTTTTCAAAATTATCATCTGACTAAACTACAGTCATAGCTTGCTTTCTGGGTTTTTTGTTCTCTATTTTATCCTTTTGAATAAGAGGACATTCAGGTCTTATGTATCCAGGCTTTTTGCAATGATAGCATATGATTTGATTATTTTATGAATTACTACTTCGTTTAGATAGGAATTTGTTTATTTACAGTTTTCTTGTTTCTTTCTCTTTTCTACATTAGCTTTTTTTTGTAGAAGCGGGCATTTTTTTGACCATAAAATTGAATTCATCAACTCCATCTATTTGCAACTCGATGTCTCTTTCATCACCGTTTGATGGATTTGATTCATCCGCTGCTTTTAGTGCCATTCCTTTTTTGTATGAAGATCCTTAATCTCACCTAAGCTCAACTTCATGGATCGTCAAGTTTCCTCTTAACTAGTCAAGTGAAATAGTGTTAAGATCCTTTGCAATTTCTAAAACTGTCACTTTAGGGCTCCATTCCTATGGCAGTGACCTTAGAATGTTACATGCTCATCATTGGGATATACCTTTCCTAAGTTCTTTGAGGCTGTGATGATGTTGTTGAAATGTCCGAAGAATTCATCTATAATTTCTCCCTATTTCATGCAAATAGTTTCGTATTGATGTACTAAAAGACTTATTCTATGTTTCTTTACCTCATTTGTTCTTTCAAAAGTAACTTAAAGTTTGTCCCATATTTCCTTTGCTATAGAACAGAAGGATATCTTTCATACTTTTATGGAGATTGTGCACAAATCAGATAATGTCTTGCTTTAGCATTCAACTGTGCATTTCTTTTATCAGCATCAGTCCACACTTATACTTCATCAGTAGCAAGAGTTGTGACTCCAACTTTGATAGCTTGCCAGGTTTCGATATCTACAGATTGAAGATAAATAGTCATTCTCTCTTCTCTCTTTCCAATAAGAATAGTTGTTTCCACTGAAATAAGGAGGCTTTGAGACGAATTGTCCTTTAAGGCTTCTCAAATTGTTTGTTATGATCTATCACGTGCTCTAAAACACAATAATGTGAAACCTCGCTCTGATACCAAATGAAAAAGCAAATACACGTAAAGGGGGTGGATTGTGTGTAAAAAAATTGCAAGGTACTATCAATTCGATAAGAGCATGCTAAACAAAATGAGCATATAGATAAAAAGGGACAATTAAGTTTTAAAAGGATCATGTTAACATTTAAAATGAAAAGAGTCTGTTAATCTCTTAAAAAATGAAAGGAGTCTGTTAATGTTCAAAACTAAAAGAGTCCGTTAATCGTTTAAAAAATGAAAGGAGCCTATTAACTTTCAAAACGAAAGGAGCATGTTAATCATTTAAAAAATGAAAGGAGCTTATTAGCTTTCAAAACGAAAGGAGCTTGTTAATCGTTTAAAAACGAAAGGAATGTCTTGCGATATTAAAACAGAAGAAGCCTATTATAAAACAGAAGGAGCCTCTTTGTAACTTGAAAACAGAAACAATATAATGCAGAAATTTAAAAGTTAAGAAGAGCGAAAGAATGACGGTCAATTTATACTAGTTCGACTTATAACGAAGCCTATGTCCATTCTCCAAGTATTCAACTTGAATATTTCATTATAAAAACTCCATGTACTAAATTTTGATGAGCCTCGCCAAGCTCACAAGTACATATCTTTCAAGGTTCTTCAACCTTCCACACTCACAGAGTTTAACAATCCTCTACAAGCTCTCGAAAAAAATGAATATAGAGTTTACTTAATGTAAGCTTTCAAGGAATAACAATCTCTCTCAAATAGAGTGATTTTACTTTCTAAGGCACAAGGTGTTTGAAATTGATATGACTTTTAAGAATATTGATAATGTTGAAGTATTTCGAAAATCTAACTAGTTCGTAGGTGCAGTGGCTCTTTCTTAAGTAGACACTGGTTTTTAACTAGTCGTTACTTCATTTCTATTCTGAGTTGACGTATCTAATGAATCTTTGATATTATCTCTGCTAGAATCTTCCAATATTCAGACGTTAAGATAAAAGTTTTGACAAAATATCAGAGCTAATTGTTCAAATTATATGATTAACAAGATCCTTCCGAATATTGTGGAATCATTTCTAATAAGGTAAGTTCATTAAAAAGGTTCCTGTAAGAAAGAAAGCATTTATTATATGATATCAATTCCTTTTAAGAATTATATCATTTCCATATAGGGAAATAAATCCAATTTGAGTTTTGAAATATTGTAAAGTTATCATCAAAAAAATTAATAATAAACCTTAAGCTAACAGGAAGGCATAGTTTCATAGCCATCCACAGAGTAAATGCAGCCCTCGGGTGAGAGTGTTTTACCCAGATCACTCTAGTCCATGGAAGAAAGCTATATTGCCTTTGAAGTAATTCATGACAAGCTTTACTAGAGAAAATCCCATTCCTAGATAGCTAGTAGATATCTCTATCCTCTCCTTAATGTAGATTGGTTTGGAGTAGCACAAAGTAGATGGAAGTGGGCACTGATGGTGATCGAATATATTCCTATCTCTTAAAGCTAGTGCCATGGTTATCTCTGAATGTAAGATTGTTCTGAGACTCTCCATGCCTAGTAGATCATGTAACAGGCCATAAGACAACCAGTTACCAACTAGAAATGAGTTATGATTCCAGATTTGGATAAGCAATCATGACATCTTTTTTCAGGATGCTCTGATTTAGATTTGCTTTTTAGCTTAGATTTCTCTCACTAGCACATAAATACGCATATTTGCAAATTGTTATGAAAGTTGTCTCATTCCTTACATTTTTTATATTTAAATTTGAAGAAAGATAGAAAATAATTTTTTAAAATCTTTTTGTGAATACTCACTACTTGAGATATATAAAAAAGAATTATCCTATTATAGTCATTTCTAATTCACATGTATTGTTCTGTTATTTTCTTTACGTATCATTAGCATGGTTGCAAAGTAAAACCATTTGTTGAGTCTGTTAGGTTGTTGTGTCTTAAGGCATATTATATCTCGGGTAAGGAGAAATGGGAGGTATCTTGGTTTAGGGTCTTCTTCTTTGTAAAGGAATATATCATCAATACAACAATTATATTTCTTCTGACATTCCTACGCTGTTTATTTTCCTACTATTACATTTTGGTATCAAAGCAAGTTGTGATGGTGACCGCATAAGAGCTTCAAACCATACTAAACTTTATAGAGAAGGATATGACTGAGAGATTGGATAAGAGAGATAAGAAGCTGGAGAAACTATCGATGGAAATAAATGGTAAGTTTAAGGAGGTTTGAAAGCTATTAACCAAGGAAAGAGAGTTGAAGAAGGAGAAAGTAAAAACCAAAGAGAGGGGAAGAATTCAGAACATAATCGTGGAGCTAGAATAGAAAATCAAATCATGAAGTGACATTCTCTAGCTTCGATGGTTTAGATTTCATAACTTGGAGAAGGAAGGTTGAGGAATTCTTCGCTTTTGCGGAGGTTTAGGAGAGAAAAACGTGAAACTCATCTTGTTACATTTAGAAGGGAAGGCATTTTCCTAGCAATAATCATACCTCAAAAATCAAGGTAAGTACCCCTTACCTAGATGGAGTTAGTCACTGATCTGGGCTACAGATTTGATGAGTCTCTATTTGAAGACCCCATTGCTGAACTAATACACCTAAACCAATTTGGTGGTGTCAAAGAATACATGGAAAATTTTGATGAACTAAGTGTTAGGGCTAACTTAGATAGCTCTGTAGTACCAAGATGTTTTTTGGGTGGATTAAAGGGACATCTAGAAAAATTTGTATGAATATACAAACCTAAAATAGTCAATAAAGCTATGATGCTTGCTAGATTGCAAGAGGGTATTCTCACGGAATTACAAGGAACCACCTACCCACCAACATCCACAACCAATCTAAGTGTTTTTCAAACACTAAATACTCCTCAAATGGTAACCACTACCACAATCCAAACACCTCTTTCCCAAGTCAAAACATATTCAATAAAAAAAGTTACCCTACAAAAACCTCGTATCATAACCAACAATTAGTCCATTTTAACTCTTATTCTGACCCATCGAACCCAACATCATAATCAAAATCAAACTCAATTTCCACCAACTCAAACATAAACTCTTCCATAAACAAATTCGTATACATACCCCCACATAAACAACAAAATAAAAACACATGGTTGTAGATCAAACTATCGTAGCTGAAAGAAGATCAAAAGGGTTTTATATCTCATGTGGGGACAAGTATACCTACAACCAAAAATGCAAATATGCCAAGTTGTTTGCTTTGAATGTAAAGGAGGTTGTAGAGGAGGAAGATACTGAATGAACCACAGAAGCTGGGATTAATAATTAAAACTGCAAGTTCGTAGAATTAGATGGAGAGGAGAACAGAGAAGAAGTTCATGTCTCTTTAAATGCTATACAGGGAGAAGTCGGTAATTACACAATGAGGGTGAGGGGTTTTATCAAGAGACAACCAATGTATTTCCTTATAGATATAGGTAGTATGCATAATTTTTTGAGTGCTAAGTTGGTGAAAGCGTTGGGTTTGAAAAGTCAGGTGGCTAAGAGATGCAAGGTTATAGTGGCTAATAAGGAAACAGTGGACGTTAACTCATGCTATGAGAACCTAAAGTGGACATGTGGAAATGTTGTATTTCACACGAATTTCCTTATACATTCATTTGCTAATCACTATGCCATATTGAGTATGCACTGGTTAAGGCTGTTGGGACCTATAGAGTGGGATTGTGAAAAGCTTTCTACGAAGTTCACACACATGGGAAAGAGAGTACATTTCTAGGGAATAGGGGGTGAATTGAAGATGTTGGGTGCTCAAGATTGGTCTTATAACACTATCATAAAGTCTTTTGCTCTACAGCTGAAGGAAAAAAAATGAGATGACCAAAAGGTGGATCAGAACTCATTAACCAAGGAACAACATGATCAACTGGAGGAGTTACTAAGAGTTCACAACAGTTTTCTAAGAGCCACATAGACTACCACCCTTTAGGCCATGGAAGGATCCTCATTTGTTAATTTTAGCCCCTACAGATATCCTCACTTGCAGAAAGGAGTCATTGAAAAATTGGTAGATGAATTGATGCAAGGTGGATTAATCCGAGAAAGCACTAGTCCCTTTGCAGCTCTTATTGTGCTAGTCAAAAAGAAAAATGGCACATAGAGGTTTTGTGTTGATTACCGCAAACTCAATGCAATTACTGTCAAAGAAAAATTTCCCATGCCATCGATTGAATAATTGCTTGATGAGCTACAAACCGCAGCTTTCTTCTCTAGGATTGATCTTAAGTCAAGATACCATCAATTTCAGATGGTTGCCGAGGACATCCCAAAAATTACTTTTACAACACATTCAGGTCATTATGAGTGGCTTGTGATGTCATTCGGTCTAACCAATGCATCCGTAACTTTTCAGGCAACAATGAACTCTATTTTTAGACCCTTCTTATAGCAGTATGTGTTGGTATTTTTCGATGATATTTTAGTTTACAGTAAGATATGGGAAAGTCATTTACAACACTTACATAATGTTTTTTATAAGCTGAAACAGTATAGGTTTTTTGTCAACGAGGACAAATGTAGCTTTGGCAAGAATCACATTGACTACCTGAGCCACATTATTTTTAAGGAGGGTGTGTCGATGGATGACAAGAAGGTCAATGATGTCCTCAATTGGCCAATTCCCATAAATGTGAAATAGCTCCATGGGTTCCTTGGCCTTGTTAGATACTACCGCAGATTTATCAATAATTTTGGCAAAATAATTGCTCCCCTCACTCAATTGCTGAAGACAGATGCCTTTCAATAGGATGCCACTCCCCATACAGCTTTAGAAAATCTCAACCTAGCGTTGACTCAAGCTTTTGTAATTTGTTTACCAAATATTGACAAGGTATTCATGTTAGAGGCGGATGCTTCTAGCTCAAGTATTGGTGATGTGCTTATACAAGATCATCATTTGACTACATATTATAGTAAAACTATGGGACCATGTTACCATGCATTGTCTGTTTATGAAAGGAATTACTTGCCTTGGTGTGTGCTGCAAAACGATGGAGCTCATATTTACTTAGATGCGAATTCATCATTTTCACACCAAAAGTCTCTTAAATATTTTTTGGAGCAACCTACAATTACCGAGATGAAAAACTAGGGGTTGAGAAAATTAATGGGTTATCAATTATTTATTTAATACAAGAAGGGCTTTGAAAATAAAGGGACTGACGCCCTATCTTGCAAACTACACCATCTTCCCTTTCTGCATTATCAGTGGTCAACTCATCTTTGTTAGATCACATGAATGTTGGAACGCGTACGGTCCGAGTACTCACAATACACTGCGGAAAAGACCATACAACAACATGAAGTATAATAAAAAATACTAAGGATGTACGAAAATACCTCTTTGCCGTGGATAGGTTTCGTCTTTTTCGGATTCCAAGACACTGCAAACGCGAATGCCCTCTA
>JAOTBA010000009.1:6843025-6854266 GCA_025629845.1 Erythroxylum squamatum | reverse complement strand
AAATCCTAAGTGGGAGCTTAGGTAGAGGACGTAGGTCTTAGCACCGAACCTCTATAAAACAGTGTTTGATCTTCTTCCCTACTCTTTTCATTTAAGTTTATTGAAATTATTCTTGTGTGTTTTAACTTCTGATTTTATTGTAGAAAAATTCAAAACGTTTAAAGATCTATTCAACCCCCCCTTCTAGATCACTTACAATTACATATCACACGCTCATCCCTAGCCTTCAAATTAGAAAGTTACCTAAATGGTGATAAAGCCTATAAGTGATTCCTAATTCATGACATTTATCCTAAATCCCATCCAGCCTAGACTTACAAGCACCAATTTAAGACAAATTCAACTCCATTCTCACAATTTCCATCCCTTCGTCTTTATAATATCTCCAAACTCCTAAGTAGTCTAGCCACACATGTTCATATTAAGCATAATAGACATTAAATAAACAAAATCCATACTTAATTAAATAAAAACAAGGCTAGAAATTATAAAAGAAGTGATAAAAATTGAAATTCGACAATAACTTAAGAGAAATCAAAACTCTTTATGCTAGTAAATAACTAATCATAACCCAAATTACAAATTCTAAACTAATTGCATCAAAATAAAAATTCCATCACACATAACTTGCACAAAATTAATTGATCATGAATCTAAGAACATGCATAAATCCTAACTATTAAACACAAATTAATCCAAAGCATCACAAATAAGCAAAAACCCATAACATAAACCATTAAAAATTCAAATACCCAACAAATTCATATTTGAAAAAGCACATAAATAAGTTCAAACAACTAAGATTAAAGCTGAAAATTTGAAGGAATCAACATCCATTGATATAACATAAAGGTTCCTTACAAAATTCATAAAGTTCAACTATAAAATCCATCAAACATCAGTCACAACTCCTTTATAATACATGCATTGGAATGAAGTGCATGCCACAATTCAGTCATCAATTCAATCACCTTCATTTGCATGTAATATAACAGTATATCAGTCACAGTATCAATTATAGTAACAGTCACAGTAGCAGTGGTCATCAGACTAGGTCCAACATTCAACCTTTCAGTTGAGAATCAGAAAATCATTTAGGCAGATGCATTTACATTCAAGTAGCACTTCCAATATCATTCTCATGCCTCAAAACGCCTCAGACAAATATTGTCCGAAATCCAGTACACAATCAACACAACTCAGTACAATTCAATAAGATCGCAATACATTCAATAATGTACTAAACAATACGGTGAGACCATCTTAGGTTACTCACAGTATGCTCCAAACGGCTATTGCCTAGATGTCCCAGCAATGTCTGGATGTGGTCGTTCAATGTGCTCCTCTATACATACAATACATACACATATCACAATATTGCACAATTTTGTATTCATTAATGCACATTCATATAAACTAACTATGTACAATGCATGTTCATGACAATTCCGAGTATCTTATTGCAATTCTCATCATTAAATCGATCACATATCAAAGCCCTCATTAATATCATTAGTACTTATAATTTGGACCATAATAAAGCAATGTGAAATCAATTACATAATCTAATTAACCACTTCAAATTTTCTATCCACGTGATTTCGGGCCAAATCTGCATAATTAATCTGATAGGGTAAATGACAAAATTAGGTAAAACTCTCTTATGAAAAGTTGTTCTCCAATGTCTTAAATTTCTAATGACTCCAAGATCATCTAATTTGATTCAGTATTTTATGAGTTATGTACAAAATATCACAGACTGTACAAATTTGAACTTTTAACTAGTACATGATCAGACCCTCTAATTTCACAACTCATATCTTTCAGTTCAGATATTCACAAATTACAAACTTTATACCAATTTAAAGATAAAAGAATAAGCTACAATTTTGGTGAAGACAACTCACCCTAATTCGGCCCATATCAATATAGTTTATTCAATAACCACACGATATGATTTCTGTCCCTGATAGTGCTTTAGCTTAAGCTACAACTCACTTTCATGCCCATGTTGAAAATTATAGAGACAGATATGATTGGTTTCTTCAGGACTATCTTGTCAACAGATGCGGCGACTAACAAGAGTCGTGTTGTGCTGTCATCATCCGATCAGTGCTATCACACGTGAAAAGATATTGGCCATTGAGGGAAACAGAAGCAACAAAGTGAGTTAAAGAAAATGCTTCCTGACCACGTAGCTGCCATATCTTGTAAAGAACTTGAGCCATTTGAAGAGATTCTGTTTCTGGTTTAAGTCAACAATCATTAAAAAAAGGATAAAGAAATATTTATTCAGCTCATTAAAAGCATGAGACTTGAAAATTCCCCCGGTGGTAAATGATTTCCTTCAAGAAATATTCGTTTGTTCGACACCAAACTTTACAAAAGCAATCACAGGCATGATTTCATACTGCAGTTGATTCCAATAAACGACATATTCACAAACCTATGTCTATAAATTCAAGGAAATGAAAAAAAAAAAGTTACAACAATATTCTTGAATCCTTAATGATCAATTAGCTAAGTCACATCAGCGGAATTCAAGTCTAGCTGAAATGGTAAGTTGGGAGAGAAAAAATGAAAAACAATCTTAACGTTATGAAGCACCGAACATAAGATTATACTCATACTACAGCTACAAATCACAATTAATCAACACGTAACAGATTAACATCAACATTGACTACCAATATTATGACCGTATCAACAGAATCATGATGGAAATTCATGTCAACAACAGCAGCAGCTTAATGAGCTCATGTTGAAGTTAACTTTAAGCTTCATTTACTGCTCCCAAGTTAAAGAGCTAACGGCGGGATAGTTTAACTGGAAAAAACTGTACTTTTAAGTTCATTAGTTTGTTGGTTACTGATCGATAGGTACCTGTAAGAACCAATCTTTCATATAAAATACTTTGTAAAATTTCTGTTGTTGACTAGTAATGAATAGCGATTTTCATTTCCTACATCTCTCTAACTGCTGCAGCTGTCGACGTGAATTTCCATCATGATCCTGTTGATTATGATCATAACAACCAATACCCAGACGAATTTCGCAAGTAAATCCCTTTCGAGTCTCGAGCATTACCCAGATTAAATTGAAAAAGAAAAAGGGGGAAGAGATAATGTGAAAAATGAAGAATTGAGAAATGGGTACCTTAACCGAAATGGTGCCAGTCAAAGCATCATGTTCCTTAATCAATTTACCAATCCTAACCTCATTCCAAGGATCCCAGTATTGCTATCCCAAAATATAATTAGTAGAGAAATTGCACAAAATACTAGTTATGCTCTGCTTAGGCGTCCAGCAATGCACTCTGCGGTGGAGCGTTCTTAGGAGAAATGTTGGATCTTGCTTCCCACAAAGCATTGGTGACAGGTAAGTTGTACATCCAGGCCATGACGCCATGGGCTTTCGAGTGAGAGAGCTGCTGTGGGTAGAGGGTCTTGGATTTGTTGTTGTTGTTGCCATTGTTGCGGTCAAAGTGGGTGGCAATAGTGGCCACACGACTGGTCCTCGGAGACGAGGAGTTCAAGTCCATGGTTGGGGCGAGTGAAAGTTGGAAAGTGCAATTGTAGAAGAAATGGGAATCTAAAGAAGGATATAAAGAAGTGACGCTGAAGAAAGATGGAGGCCTGCCTTCCAGAAAACTACAAAGTCTTTTTATATATTATATGTGATACATATCGTTTCTAATAGCTCCGTTGTAGTCTAGTTGGTTAGGATACTCGGCTCTCACCCGAGAGACCCGGGTTCAAGTCCCGGCAACGGAATGCGTTTTTGTTACCACGTGTTTGATAAAAATTGAATTATTTGAGGCTCAATCTAAGGTCTTGTCAATGCACAAACTAAACTGCTATGGAAATGATAATAAGGAAAAACAATATTAAATAACTAAGGCAGTAACTAAATAATCTATTTACAATCTAACTAAAAATTGGTAGGTTATAATTTAAATTTTGTCTTGACTTACATGTTTGGTGATTTTATTAATTAGGATATTCATTTTATAGGAGTATCCTGAAAGGCCATATTCACAAAATATATTTCATTAAAAATTTAATTAATATAAATTTGGTGAGGAATACATTATCCTAATTTATTATGAAAAAAATCTATTGTGAGCTTACATTTTTATTTCATTGCATCCTAATTTTGTATATCAAATTTTTGTAGTGTCAAATGTCATAAGAGTTAACTAATACTAGAAAGAATTTGTTGTACTATAATCTAATGAAACTTATGCGTATAGAACTTTGGTAGAATACGACTAGTTTTATCACCTTTAAAAAATCATCCTTTGGTTTGAGCAATGCGCATTGCAATATCTTTGTGAATTTCGAATTAAAAGTGTAATAGCCTATTTCTAAAATTTATTGAGAATTAGAGTATTAGACCGTTGAGTCATATGAGAATACATGAAGTGTATTTCACTTGCATGCATCATATTCGCAAATACATATGAATCATGATTTAGAGACATTGTAAAAATAGTATATGCACTCATTTGACATATCTCGAGGTATGAAAGATCTTAAATGATTATGACGTCATTGTGTGTTGATTATGTCTTGAATTTTATTTTGGATGGATTAAAATTTGTGAATTGGGACTTTATTGTTATAATCGAGTGGTTGATGAAGTGTTATGTGTATCTAGCATAGGAAAAATGTTAAATGGCAAGATAAATTGATACATGAAAATTTAGGTTGACTAAGCCTATGAAAGAGTGACATATGGCTTGAATAAACGATGGTTTAACTGGGTGACAAATGGCCTAGTGATTATGAGATAAATCGACTAGTTATGGAATGACAACTGGTAGTGTAAAAGGAAGACACATTACACTGCTCTCCATTTGACAAGTGGCATGACATGTGTCCCACCTCTTCACCACACACTTGCACCCACGTCTCTCATACATGCAAGACCACCTTCTTCCATGTTTTGGTCTTATGTTTTCTCCTTCTTTCTCTTACCAACGACACACTCACACAATCTCCCTAACCCTTGAATTTTTGCCAAAATTTCGTAACCTTCACCTAGCAATTGAAACCCTTGTGTTCTCACCTTGTTCTCGGAGTATACCTTGTCATTGCATATTTGGAAGGATAATTAACTTAAAGATTGAGGAGGTTTTGAGCTGAACAAGTAAGTGATTTATTGATCTATCATGATATATGTTAGCATAACATTCATGGTGACTAAATTGAGATGAATTGCGTGTAATGTTGATGATGAGATGTGCTTGAAATGTGGTGAATGAATTGGTTTGTTCTTGATGCATGGAAACCCTAAATTATAGGTTGTTTTAGGGATAATTTTAGGTTAGGATTTTGAAGTATAATGAAGGTGAATTTATGCTATAGAACGGTGTTAGTGTTGTGTTCTTGAAATGGGAAAAAACTAAGACTATATGTGTCAAAGTGAATGATAATTTCTATTTTGATTTTTTATGCTTGAAATACTATAATTTATAAGTTGCCAATTAAATGATTTTGAGTTGGAATTGGAGAAGAAGTTGATGAGGAAATGAAGTAGCTTTAACGTAAAATGGAGGTTTAATCAATGGACTATTATAATGGTGTTAGAATCTGGAAAAAGATGGTGAACTGTCTGTTCACGCATCCCACGATCGTTGGCAATGCCTTGATGAGAGAAACTTTCTGTTTTGTCTTTCCATGAGCGTGGAAAGGTACCCACGATTGTAGGAAATGCTTGGAAATTGAAAAACTTTGTTTTGTGTTATTGTTGAACCAACTAAGGATAAGTTGCTTTATTTTTGTGTATTTGGATTTAATTAAGGTTTAAAATGAACCTCGAAGGTTATTTGATTGATTGATTAAGGGTTTGATAAGTTTAGGTTGATAATTGATGTTAGAATTAAGGAATGAATTGTTTGATATCAATGTATATGAATTTGGGAAGTATGAGTTGTTAAAGAAATGAAGGTGTTTTTTTATATGAATACAAGCGAGAATCAAAGGATATGAACAATGTAAATTAGGTATGATTGAATGAGAGTTGGGAAGTTATGTGAGTATGGAATGTTAGGAAGTGATGGATAGATGTATGATTGAATGAATTTAGAGTAATCGAGATTTCTTAAGGCATAGCCTAATTGCAAACAAGTTATATACAAACTATAATGAATGAATGAGCAAGATTTGTGAATAACGATACATACCTGGGAAAAGTCAATTAAGCATGCATTGAACATGACACATATACATGTGCATGATTAAATACCCATTTGATAAAACAATTGAGTAATGTGTAATTATGTGTGTATTGCATGACTATAGACGCTCAAGTAGATCATCAACATCCAGACATTGTCGGATTGTCAAGGTAATAGCTTATTGGAACGTACTGTGAGTCAATCTATATGTGTAAACTTAATTCTATGTGTGTTCCTGTTTGAGTTATATGTGTAGTGAGTCAACCTAGATGTTCTCTCACCATAATCTAGTTGCTTTGTTTAAAATTCAGTTATTAAATTGCTACTTATATGATTGTGATAGTTCCGGACGATGAACCGTCTGAGGAGACTAATAGTCGGGAATGCATTGGAAGTGTTTTGCAAATGTATGTAACTATGGAAATATGTGTTCTCAACTAAATGTTTAATGCCGAACTTAGATCCGAAGAATTTGATATATGACTTGAGTATATCAAATGTGAAATACTAAATGCATTATAAGTGAATTGTTGCATCTCATTATATTGAAATGCATGAACAGATAAATGAGTTGTGTCCGGAGTGACCCAAGTAAAAAAGAACTTAAAGCTTAGAAATGTGCAAAAAGGGCCGAAGGCTCAGTTATCAATGAGCCCAGTATCTATAATAGGCACGGGATAGTTATTAAAATGAGCCCAATATTCGCAACAGATACGAGACAATTAAATAGGCGTTCGGTCACAACAAAGTAAAACTGAAATGGAGTCATATGTGCATTTGCATATGCATCCTTATTTGTTAAATGATTGAATGGATATACCATATTGACTAATTGAATTAACATGCCCATTAAACTGAGATGAAATATTGAATGGTTGAAATCAATGAATTATTCATTTATATGTGCATATTTGGTAAACTGGACTACATATGTGATAATGAGTGTTGATATGAGTGAGCCCATCGATGATGGTTCACTCAATGAGTTCGCAAACTCATCAAAATTACAATGTTGTTTTTCATGTTCCAAGGAGTTCTAACTCCTAAGTAGACCAAGTAGACATCTAGTACTTGTGTTTTAGAGCAAGAATGGCTCAAAGGTAGATCAGCTGACACTAAAGAGTCTAGATATGATATTTTGGTTTAACAATCCACTTCATATAGAACGTCTTGTAAAGTGTAGCAAACTCTTAGATATTGTTGATAATATATATATATGTGGATTATGTACTGTAATGACAATGTATGCTTATGTTCATGAATATAATGAGAGAACTTAGTTTGTATGAAATGTTTATGTTATATATGATGCCTTAATAAGTGAATGTGATTGCTTTAACATGCCCTTCCCATAGGGTATATTCTCAAATAATCTATGGATGTTTGAGCACATGCACTATAGTAGTGGTGTGTTACAAAAAGTGATCTAGAAGATTCTTGTATATGTTGAATCTTTGTTTCAACCATATATATTCACTACTACCTTCACAAAGTGCTAAAATTTTAGAATAATTTGATGAAGTTGCAACAATTTTTTTCTTGATAATCTATCTTAGTATAACAGTGCCTACATAAGTAAAGATAAAGTTTGTTTATGATTGACATAATTAGGGATTCTCTTCTTTAAAAATAAAAATACCATATCCTTTGTGTTTGATCTAACGAGGTTCTAACACATAGTTTTGATAGTAACATGATTATACATACTAATATGTATAATCCTGGTATCTTGATCTTTTAGTAGTCATATAATTACGAGGAATGCAATTTTAACAATACTGCCCCATGTGTAATTATACCTGTTTTTCTTCATTCAACGTGTCTTCATCTAAACATTCAAAATATGAGAGTACGACCTTTTTATCATATGGTTTGTATATGATCCATTTGAATGATAACGGTGTCCTTAGACTATTTTAAAATATAGAAAAATATTTATTAAGGAAAATTTAATCATAAAAAGGTGAAGCAATGGATTCATTCATGATATGTACATATCAAACTAATTATAAGAGTTTGGTAAAAAGTATAACGTAAGGAAGTTTGAATAGACTATTTAAGGAAGGAAAGATATGCATATATCAAGCCATACGAAAGGTAATGTTGGGAATCATATTAGAATAAGAATAAGAATAGAAGCATTCACGGTATATAAAATCTCAACTTGAAGTTCGTAATTATTATAATATAACAGAAACAGTAAAATGAAGGTAGTCAAGTGCAAATTGTGCACTTCTTGAGAAATCAAATATTTAAAGCCAAAGGAAGCTCAGGTTTTGGGCAGAAACCAGCAATGGAGAAAGGGAAAGGAACCAATGGAGCTGCTCACTGTTTAGTTGTGCCCTATCCAATGCAAGGCCACATAAACCCCATGCTCCAGTTTTGTAAACGCTTGGAACACAAAAGTGTAAATGTCAAACTTGTTACTACTCGCTTCCTCTCCAAGTCTATCATGCATAGAGCAGCATCTTCAACTTCTATTTTTCTGGAGACCATTTCTGATGGATATGACGAAAGAGGTAGGGACCAAGTAGAGAGCTTGGAAACCTACCTGGAAACTTTCTACAAAGTTGGTTCTCAGACTCTTACTGATCTTGTTCAAAAGTTAAACGATTCTGGCAATCCTGTAGATTGTATCGTCTATGATTCGTTCCTGCCTTGGTGTCTTGATGTTGCCAAAAGGTGTGGTTTGATGGGGGCTGTGTTTTTCACTCAGTCTTGTGCTGTTGATAGCATCTATTATCATCTATATCAGGGGCTCATTAAACTTCCTCTAAAAGGGACTAAAATTTTGGTTCCAGGGTTGCCTCCACTTGAGTCTCAGGATATGCCGTCTTTCTTATGTCGTTTGGGATCTTACCCTGCTGCCTTGAACATGCTTCTGAGACAGTTCTCCAATATTGAGAAAGCAGATTGGGTTCTTTGCAACACGGTTTATGAGTTCGAGCAACAGGTTGTTGATTAACTATCCATATACTCGTTTACTTTCCAGTCCATTCCTATTTATATGCGAGTTATATATGTGTGTCCAAACCTGATTTACATGTTATTGTTTAGGAAATGGAGTGGCTGTCTAAACTCTGGCCAATAATAGCAATAGGACCAACCATCCCTTCTATGTACTTGGACAAGCGACTTGACGATGTAGACTATGGCCTCAGCATTTTCAAGCCAAATAACGATGATTGCATGAAGTGGCTAAATGAGAAACCAAAAGGATCTGTGGTATACGTGGCATTTGGCAGTTTGGCAGCTCTAGAAGCCCAACAAATGGAAGAATTATGCTGGGGTATGAAAAGGAGTAATTATTTTTTCTTATGGGTGATAAGGAAGACTGAAGAGGCTAAGCTCCCATCCGAAATTATAGCAGATACAAAAGACAAAGGATTGTTGGTGCCTTGGTGTCAACAGTTAGAAGTTTTGGCGCACGAAGCAATAGGGTGCTTTGTTTCACATTGTGGGTGGAATTCTACAGTGGAAGCTTTGAGCTTGGGAGTGCCAGTGGTGGCAATGCCCCAGTGGACAGACCAAAGCACCAATGCCAAGTACATCACAGACGTATGGAAAACGGGAATCAAAGCTTTACCAGATGAGAAAGGAATTGTCAGACAAGAAACTGTACAACATTGCCTGAGCCAAATAATGGAGGGAGAGAGATCGGAGGAGATTAAAATAAACGCTAAGAAATGGAGTAAACTGGCAAAAGAAGCCATGCGTGAAGGTGGAGGTTCAGACAGAAACATAAGCCAATTTGTGGATAGTTTAGTCCACTCCAAACGCTGTTTCTGATGATATCGTCCTTGCAAGTCTGCTTGTCGCAATCCCCTGTTTTCCCTTTGCTTATTGTCGATAATTGATTACCATTTTGTCGTCTACGAAATTATTGTCTTGTAGTTTATTGTTGTTATTAATTTTAGCGTGGCTTTTGTAACTTTGGTATATCACCAGACATCATTGTTTACGTGTGTGTGATAGATGCGCTTGGACCATTTGAAGCCATACATGCGAAGGGTAAGATTCTTTTCAAATGAAATCATCAGTTTGTCAATTTTACTATTCCAACTATGTTCCAATTCATCTCATCCACATATTTATGTGAGATTCGAATATGATTGAAACAGCAAAACTAGCATAGGTGATCACATCCCGATTCTTTTAAGTAATATTCTTGTTGGAAACGAACCTTAACTTGATTAATGATTAGCATATATGAGCTACTATTGTATCATAAATAGTTGTTGGAGGTCGAATCTATTCAATGATAAAAACAAAATTATTCATAGAACAGCCCAAACCCACTCTATAGTTTTAAAAATTAGTACTCAACCGATTGACAAATAAAAAATGATGCCAAAAGTCCTAAACAGCCAGGAATCTTGTCAAGTATTCGATTATAAAGTAAGCAAATCAAAACTCACTAATGAGATGATGGTATGTATGATAAAACAAAACTCCACACTATTTTCTAGTATCTCGATTAATCAGGCCAAAAATGACGTTTCTTTAATGGCATAATATATAGAAATGCATTCAACGTTAATAACTTACAAATTCTTGATCAATCTGGGGCATGATAAGCGGCAGCTGGAATAAGTTGCATTTGCATCACAACATAAGGGACTTACGATTAGGTCTTTTTTGGCGAGCTCAAATCTTTTGCGATATTTTTTTTCAAATCGTCACTGATGAATACATTTTGCAACGAAGCAACATTTTGCGACAGCTTAAAATTTTTTTCACCAAATGTCGAACTTTTGGCGACGATTCTCTAAATCGTTGCAAAAGTTGTGATTTTGGCGACGAATTGTAAAATTATCATCAAAAGTTGATGTTAAATATTTTATATTTTATATATTTCTTAAGAAAATTTTGATGAATTTTGTGTGTAATAGTATTATTAAAAACAATAATGTTTAAAAGATAATTTTTTAGTGCCAAGTGTATATAATAATCCTAAGGTTAATTATAATTGACATTTTTATAATTTTTCATATTTTTTCATTTGCCTTCTTTATAAATTTGTTTAAATAGCTAATGCATTCAAACTCTATAAATTTGTT
>JAOTBA010000009.1:6800620-6815741 GCA_025629845.1 Erythroxylum squamatum | reverse complement strand
ACACATGTCATGGCACTTGGCAACATCTTCTCTTATAACATCACAACACTTATCTCTACTTCGTTTCTCACAATTTTTTAATCAAATTATCACCCAAAACCCCAATGACTCGAAACAATACTCCAAAATTGCTAATTCAACAATTTCACTTTCTACATCAGTTTTCACCGCCAATAACCCATAACTCTCACAACAATCACGTCCACTACCCGTTTATCCCAGAATGTCAATAAGCGCATATACGCTTACTGTTATATGCAAAGACTTACTATTCATATGCATGAGCCCCTTAAATGATGCATGAGCATGAGATGTGTTGTCCCAATTTCTCAGATAAACCCACATGTACAAAATTTCTAGGGTCCTACCCTATTGATAGGAACGGGATGTTACAGCAATGTTGGATCGTCTCTATCTAGGTTTTCGAATGGTGTCCGATGTGTCTGTGTGTATTCGGAGAAGATATGAAGCCGACTATGTGTGTTCCCCTGTGTCTATAGCCAGTCGCCCACTTTCTATGACCTAATTTGGCAAATTTATAAGTGATGCATACGAGCCGGGTCAATACAGTGAGGGAAATTTCTGTTTGGAGTCCGAGTCTCTGTCTGCACGTCGCGACGTGCGAATTAATTCTCGTCACGACGTGTGCTCTGGCTTGCTCTCCGCGACATGTTCATTTGTTGACGTCGCGACGTGCGGTTGTCTGTTGACGCGTCGCGACTTGGAAATTGTCATACGTCGCGACGTGCTTGAATACTCTGTTGGATATGCCGCGACGTGCTGGAAAGCGCTGTTGACTTTCTAATAAGTTGACTCCCTTGTTTTCCTACAATATAAAATCACAATTTTCAGCATCAATTGTCCTTAGGAAAATTAAGACACAATTAATACCAATTTGCAACAATTTTACTAACAAATTGCAATTCATATGAGCTCACTATAGGGAACCAATTTAAGCACAAAAATTATCAATTAGGAGTCAAAAAGTACTTTAACAGTTATGAAAATGCAGCCAATTAATAATGTAAACTTGGGTTCAATCACACACATTAGAGATCCGAGGTTAACTTATATGGAATTATAATTATCGCACAATATTGATTATCTAAGTTGAAATAACAATTAACATAAAGTATATATTTCCTCTATCGAGGCATATAAGTATATCTAACTGGATAACTATCACCTATCGATACATTATTCAACCTAATTAAATTCATCACATATATTTAATTTATTTCATTATCATTAAAAGTTTAGGATATTATTGTTCTTTAACGCTAAAGTGTTTATTTTCTTAGTGCATTAATCATACTTCACCTATCAGTCCGTTATGGAATTCCTATGATTGAATATATAGTGATCATGCTTAAATCTAAGATTAAGAACAAAGAGAATAAATTCAACTAGACAATAATCAAAGTATGTATTAATACTCTAAGATATATCACATGTCCCTAACTCTTACAAGGATTTGAACTATTAAACGTAATGAAATCAAAACAAAATTAACATAAAGGAAAGAAGATAAAGAAAGTTTTAGAAGAGTTGTCAAGGGTTCCTCCAAATGTTGTTGCATATCCCTCCTTCATGAAAAGAAAACCTAAAACTAAAAGCTTAATGATAAAGGCGGTTGTCATAAGCCTCCAATGTCCCTCACAAAGACCCCTAATGAAAGCATTTATAGGTTGTGGTTGTATAAAAGACTTTTAAAATGACTAAACTTGTAATTCTATATGACCTTAGATTTTTTCTTAAAAGAACCAATGCTTGTTATACTTTAAGACCAGTATCAATCTTGTCCTATAAGTTTTTAAATGTGATTCATTATGATTCTAATGTGGGTTATGCTTTTGTCTAATGCTGGCCATGTTTTGTATCTTTCACAAAGCTATAATTAAAGGAGTTAGCTTTGAAATGCCTCAGGAATCACCTTAATTAGACAATTATAGAGAAAGTTATGCTCAAATCCATTATCCACATAAATCATGCTATAAAAGTGGTACATCACAACTAATTTAACGCCTACAAACATAAAAAGTATGGACTTATCAAATTCCCCAAACTTAACTTATTACTTGTCCTCAAGCAATTAACAATATGAAATCGTAACCAACTAGACAATCCTAACAATAAAGGAATTAATTCCAATTTTGTAGCTATATGGTGACATTTAGTATGTACATATGCCTTTAAACTCTTAGGTATCTTTAGTGGAGGAGTTATAGTCTTATAAAGGTTTGCTAGAATGATACCCACAAATATCAACCTATACATATTAGTTAACTTCATAATTAATAACACAAAGACATACAAATCTCAATCTTTGCTAAATTACAAAAATTAAACACATAATATTCTTTAAAAGATCACTATGCAAATATGACAATACAAACATTATTCTACCTCTTTCATCAAGTTCAAATATTATAATTTGACAATTTTCTTATACTATGTCACTCATTTATACAAGTGTTTAAAATTTGGGTGAGATACTCTCATCATGTTCTTAAGAAAATGAAAATATCATGAGCTTGAAAATCATATAATCTCCATTAATTAAATAGATATATACAAGAAAAAATTTAAAGGACTTTGAATAAGGTTGTAATGGAGCCAAAGGGATAACTAGGTTAATAAAGGAAGAGAATAGGAAAAAACAAAGATAATTATACTTAGTAAAGTAAGTAAATCATCTAAATGATTAGAAATCTCAACCTTATCCTTAATTCTTTTTAAGTGAAAGAATGTTTTTTGAAAAAAAAGTGCAAGCGCAAGAATTCATGTCAATTGATTTTCAAATTTGTTTTCTTTTTTACACATTATTTACATTTTTTATACAATTTTTTCAATTGGCATGAAATTCCTTTTTACTCATTACCGTCTCCTACATACTTATTTCTTTTTATAACATTTCATATAACAACATCAAGTCAAAAGCAGAAGCTCTACTAATCATGAAATATGGTGAAATTAATTGGTTTTATTTTTAGGCTTAAGGTTTTTTAGAAAGGCTAACAATGAAAAAGGATAAAATTTTATAACAGGCTAAGAGGGACTTACTAATGGATTAATGTACAAAAGATAGGCAATTTGGTCCAAACTTAATCCTAAGTGCCTTTATTGTTTTAATGCCTGTGTACACCTTATATGCAATATCAAAATGATGAATTCAAGATCAATAAATTCAAAATCAAAGAAGATATCCACACTTAAAAAAAAAAAGAATATTGTATGAAGGCCAATTTTTCACAGTCGCTAAAGTCAAATCAAAGCATCTTCACTTAACAAATTTGTTTTCCTAACATTTACAAAGTCAAGTTTGCATTGCAATCACTTAATCATATTTTGCATATGACTATTAAAACTAATATTAACATATAATCATGCATAAAATATGTTATTAGCCCAAAGTAACTAATATAATCACAAACACGATACAAAAACAAAATGAAAGCTAAAAAAATTGAAACCTATAACACATAAAGCACATAACTAAAAGATATTACTTAATACACAAAACCTAAATATCAAACAAAGAAAAATCTTAGGTCACACTCATAGATAGGATATGGTTCTCAATGTCAAACAAATAAGATAATGAAAGTATGTACAAAATACAATTAGAATTGGGAAATCTCCCTTAAATTCCATGCTAAGTTGGTAAAGTAGAATGCACAAAAGTCTATAAAAGAACTACTTATAAAATAAATTAAACTAAACATTAGTATAAATCTAGAACTAACGTTGGATTGCCTCTAATAAGTGCTTCTTTGGAAGCCTTTTAGGTAGACTTTTGTTCAAGCCTTTCATCCTAGTTTTATAATTAAAGGCTTGATTCCCTTCTTCTTTGGGATCCAAGGCTCTTTAGCTCCCTTATGTTCTATTAGGATTGGGTTACCCTATTCCCCTTCTTCTACCTTTGGGATATGGGCCCTTTTCATTTAACCACTAATAAATATTTGAACTTCTTCTTGTCAAAAAGGAGATTATTTAAGCATTCTATAGTCTTCAACTTCTACAAAAAGCAAATCCATCTTCCTTTCCATTCATTTCAAACCTGTTCAAGTATGAAATTAGTGTTACTATATGTCAAGGTGTCTAATGCTCCAAACTATAACCAACACCTGTTATGGAAGAGACTAATTTTTGTTTGCTTTTGCCAATTCATCTTCACTATCAAAATCGTAACCAACATTTGATAGAGATGAGACCTACACTATGTTTCTTATTTTCATTGCCTCCTTGTCTACTTCCTCATGCTTTTCTAAACTTTTTATGTTGTCCTCTTTAGCATCAAATGTTTTATCCACCCATAAATGGTATGACTAAAAGTCTACTTCCTCATGCTTTTCTAATCTTTATATGTTCTCCTATGTGGCATCAAATGTTTTATCCACTCATAAATGGTATGACTAAAATTTAATCTCTTGGGTTCATCTTTATATGCATATGAAGTATGACTTGGCCTCTTTCACCATCCATTTTAGCTAGTTAGGTAATTGGCAACTCCAGATTGTGAATGGATGCACTATTTAATAGCATCAGTTTTTGATTGTCACCAAAGTACCCAATTTTTTCAATTGTATCCATAAAAACATAAATTGCTTTGAAACCTCTTTCATATAGATCATATGGTTACTAATAAAATAAAAACAAGGATTAATAAAATAGAAACTAATTAGTTTCCTAGTAATCATGTCAAAAACTTAATCAACTATATCTGAAAAAGTGTATAAAGTCAATTATAATAAGTTATTAAAACTGGAGTAATCTATAGTATCGATCTCATATGGAACTATATTATTATGTATATTAATCTTAGCTAAAAAACTAAAATAAATAAGATTTAGAAAAAATAAAGATACTATTAAACTAATTACAAAGAAAGATCAAGAAAACAAATGTTAAGGCTTTGAGGTTCACTTTTATAGAATTTCAATTATCACATATTATCAAGGCACACATTATATCTAACTAGTTAACTATCATAATTCAACCTAATCATATTACTTAAGCATAATTAATATATTTGGTTATCACTAAAATCTAAGATATTGTCATTCTTTAGTACTAAAATGTTTATTCTCCTTGTGCACGAATAATACTTTATATGCCTATCCTTTTATACAATTCTTTTTATTGAATCTAAGGTGATGAGGCATAATTCTAAAACTAAGAACAAATAGAATAAATTTAACCAGACATTAGTTAAAATATTCATTCATAATTAAAAGATCCATTGTAACTTACATCCTTAATCTTGAGTAGGGTTTTTACCAATGTTACGAAAACTATGAGTCCAAATCCTCTGTCCAATATTATGGTGTCTTATTGTATCCAATAAATCTCAGCTATTTATTTATATGGGGTCCGCATGGGACCCGCGTGAGTCCCACAAAATAAATGATTAAGATTTTATAAGACAGAATAAGACATAATAAAACTGGACAGAGGATCTGGTTTCGAAAACTATACCGTAAAAAATTATTATTAGATTATTAAAATACTGTAAAATTTTTATTTTTATTTTTATTTTTTTTTGCTACAAGGGAAAACAAACAAAACAAACACCCTAACTATCGAAAAGATCTGTGGTACAAAATGCCATGAAGGTCACGCAGGAATTGGTCCCGAAAGGTCTCCGACAAGTCGTGCAGAATATACAATTTTGGACTGTAAGCAACTGCAAGCGAAGCCAGTCTGTCAGCATACTAGTTGGCTGCGCGGTACACAACAAGTTGTGCCAGTCTGTCAGCAAGTAAAATTTTTATTTTACTGCTACGGTTTGTCGATTAGGATTCGTTTCCAACAATTAACTCCTCCGTCGACGCTTGTCTGGTCTTCTCTCCTGCTGCTCCGTTAACAATGGCCTCGGTCACGATGAAATCACCGTTCTGTAAACTCCGCTCCAACGAGACCTTTTCACATCCAACGAGGCACTCACTTACTGCCACCAACAAAGCCATCACCTTCTTTGGCTCCAAACTTTCTCGCAAACCGCTTTCACTTGCAGTCCACACCACTTCTAGACTCCGACCCCGACCCGTTATTTCTGCTTCTGCTCATACATTCGATGTAGTCATCATAGGTGCAGGAATCATCGGGTTGACGATTGCCAGACACTTGCTTATTGAGTCGGACCTCTCCGTTGCGGTGGTTGATAAGGCTGTTCCTTGCTCCGGTTCCACCGGTGCAGGTAACCAAAAGTAAAAAATTTGGTGATGGAAATGATTGTCATAAGAAAAGTGGCATAAAATCTTTGTGCTCTTGCCAAGTTTTAATCTTCGTGAGTAGATAGTTAAGAGTCGTTGACTTCCAATTTAGCTCATAGAGAAGTGTTTCTGCTTTGTGCATTTGAGGGACTGGCAGGTCAGGGCTACATATGGATGGTGCACAAGTCCCCAGAGAGTGATTCGTGGGGTCTCGCAGCTAGAAGCCAGAGATTGTGGAAGATGTTTGCTGAAAGTGTGCGTGATCAAGGCCGGGACCCATTCGAACTATTGGGTTGGAAGAAGAACGGTACTTATCAAAGCAGACATTTTTTGGGTTATTGCAATATCAAAAATGGAAACACTATAAGCCGTAAATGTTTGTTTTTTAACAAAAAGGCTTTATATTTGAAGGATGTTAAGTTAAACAAACTTTTACGTTGCAGCAAAGGTTTCATCCATGTTATACTTAAAGCGTGCTAAGTTAACTGTTCGGGTTTTGGAGGCGTTTTGGCTTCTGAACATTTGTCCGATTGGTTTTCCAATGGTTTTGTTTCAATGTGTTTTTTATCGGATGCAATTAGACAACTCTTAGCTCTAATTAAAAGCGACTGAACTTGGTTGATGGTTTTTATTTCTGTTGAACTCTGTGATGGGATATCTTTAAGTGAAAGGTGCGTGATTTATATCCATTCGATTAATCGTCTGCTTGATGGGTTCTTGTCAGGAAGTTTACTGGTTGGTCGAACCCATGAGGAAGCAGAGATGTTGAAGAGGAAGGTGAAGCAGTTGTCTGAAGCTGGATTGAGAGCAGAGTACTTGTCTAGTCATGATTTGCTGTCAGAGGAACCAGAGCTAGTGGTTGGGAAAGATGGTGGGGCTGCCTTTTTACCAGATGACTGTCAAATAGATGCGACACGTGCTGTTGCTACTATTGAAAAGGTTCCTTGATTTTCTTTGATCTCATGGATCCGTGGTGAATATTTTCTTTCTTTGTCATTTCCTTTTTCTTGCTATTTCGCATTCAATGTCGAGCCAAGTTTAGAACCTACACAGAAACATGTTTGAATTCTTTCTTTAGCAAAGTGTTTATAAGGTTTATTTGTAGGGCAACCAACAATTTGCATCGAAAGGGAGATTCGCAGGGTTCTACCATGATCCAGTGATGAGCATAGTAAGGTTTGCTGTTAGCCATTTCCCAATTCTTTTGGGACAAGAAAAACAGGCTGAAACAAATGGCCAGAATATTATTTCTATATTCAATAACTTTTTCTGCTCAGATATGGTAGCAATGGAGAGGCTCAAGGTGTTCAGACTTCCAAAAGGACATTGTACAGTAAGACCATTATAGTTGCAGCTGGTAGTTGGAGTGGATCTTTGTTGCGTGACCTATTTAAGGGTTCAGATATTGAATTGGATGTCCCTGTCAGACCTCGAAAGGTTAGAACTCGGACGTGAACAGAGAAAATTCTTAAAAGTTATCTTATCTTGTACACAAGCTTCTCATTTCGTGGGGGTAAAGGTTGTAAGCGGCCTTCTCCTTGCATATTTTTTTTATAAAAAGGATGTTTTTGTGATTGAAACATGTGACTTTTTAATCACAAAGGAATAATTTTTTACCAATTCCTCCAAAGCTCTCCTTCAGAAAAAATTCTTATGTAACTCTAATTATTCTATTGGAATAGCATTGGTTAAAGATCAGGATAGTTGGGAAATTTAGAAAAAGAAAAATTGGAAAGCTGACTGAATGTCTCATAGCATTCCTGGAATATAAGACATATTCATAGAAGCTGTAGGTAAATGTATGGGCAACTGGGGTCAAACGATACCATTGAAAGCATCTTCTGGAAGAGCAGCATCTTTATCAATACTGTTTGTGTATTTGTACTGCCACATATGATGCTTTTGCTTTCAATTTTTCTGACAGGGTCATCTGCTTGTGCTTGAGAATTTTAGTTCCTTTTCTCTGAATCATGGCTTGATGGAAGTGGGCTATGTTTCCCATTTAGATATTAAAGAACCCAAAGACTCAGCTTCAGGACTGGTTCAACATGGGAATGCACTGTCTGTTTCCATGGCAGCCACTATGGACACAAGTGGAAGACTTGTTCTTGGTAACATTACCGACTATAATCTAAACAGACCTTTGTGGATTTCATTTTCCATCTTTAATCTTTATGGTGGAATGATGGTAATATTTAAAATCAAAATGTGGCTCTCAGTTTTAAGTACATTTTTTCTTCTTCTTTTCTTTTGTTTGCTTGTCCAGTTCTGATAAACGTTTCTTATACATTTTATAGTTTTGGTTTCTTTCTCGCATATCCTTTAAATTACCTGCGAATATGTTGTTGATGATGAAATGAGCGATTCCCTTTGTAGGACTATGAATCGCTTAAGCTAAAATATTGTTTGTTTCACTTCTCAGTCTTGGATATATTTAGAATCCCGCCTTGATCTGCCAACACCTCTGCCGCCTCCCTTTCTCTGTCTCTTTTGTTTGTTCTTTTTCCTTGATTCTGAAAGTTTTGGAATCCATCAGACAGGTTAATATGAAATATTGGGATCAATATCTTATATTGAGACTCAGTATTTCGATTAGCTAAGGGACATGGCCTGTATCCTAAAATAGTCAATCCCACCTTAATAGAACATCTGCTTGAACTCCCAATCTCCTTTGAAACAGATGAACCTTTTGCTATTTATGTCATTTGGTGTCCCAAAGGATGAGATGAGATCTTCTAGCACAGAGTAGGAAAATCTTATCTAATAGAGGGATGAGATCTTCTGGCACAGAGTAGGAATTGAGTAAATGGCACAGAAGATCTCATCCCCTAGAAGATCACGCTCTCTTGAAAAATTGTATGTTTTTATAGATCCATGTTATTAGAGGCACATAGTAGAACCGAGCAAGTGACACAGAATAACTCATTTTCCTAAAAAATCACGCTCTCTTAAAAAATTGCATGTTTTTATAGATCTATGTTCTTTGTCTTTTCTTCAAGTTATATGCCTTTGCAGTCCAATCTCACTGATAATGTTTCTTGTTCAAACAGTGATCTAGTATCTGTATTTTCAGGTAGCAGTCGTGAGTTTGCTGGGTTTAACACTGAAGTAAATGATTTTATTGTCAGTTGTATATGGAAACGTGCCCGAGACTACCTTCCCAAATTGAAAGGACTATCGCTCACAGATATCACTGCGGGCCAAAAAGTGAGGATAGGTTTGCGTCCTTACAGTAAGTCGACATGCTTTGAACTTGTCTAAAAGAAAAAAGAAAAACAAAATGTTTGTGGAGGCTAGAGTTTTAGATTTATGAAGGTTGGGTTTGGCCGTGATTTTTAACTCAATGGAACAACTTTTCTACACAGTGCCTGATGGGAAGCCAGTGATTGGGCCTGTGCCTACTTTATCAAATATGATCCTTGCAACTGGGCATGAAGGCTGTGGGCTTGCTTTGGTAATGGCACATCCATCTTATCCTAGGATCATCATTTTTCCTGTATGCATTTACAGTTGTCCAGCTATATCTTCAACCCCAAAAATCAGTTTTTGCTAATCATCTATAATATTGTATTATACACCCTAGTGAAGCCGCTGCCATAAGATTCACAGATTAATGTGCTCTCTTTTTCAGGCTCTAGGCACTGCAGAGATGGTTGCTCATATGTTGTTGGGCAAGCCTAAGTTTGCAGATCATGCAGCATTTTCTGTTCATGGGAGGGGTTGAAACAGTGCTCGCCAATGAAGGGAAATACCGGAAGATTACCATGTCGATGATATCGATTGTTTATGGAGTGCCGTTTATCTGGAAACCAACGTCGAGGGCAGCAGTGTCGACGTATTAGAGGCTGAAATTTCTTCCCAGAGTGCAGGAACTGACGTTTCAGAATCCCTTTCTTGTTGTCGTATTGGTCAGTTAATTAGATGAAGTGTGAGGTATTGAGGTCTGAAATACTATTTTAAGTACAAAATTACTTTCTTTTATTATACTTTGCTTACGCCCTGTTTGGTTAGATGTTAATTAATGTAACGGAATGGAATAAAATAAAACGGAACGGAACGGTTTATAATAAAATGGAATGTAATATAGTGAAAAGTTGTTTGTAAGAGATGGAAGGGTTCATAATATAATGTAATAAAATGTTATTTGGAAGATAGATGAAATGAAATGTAATGTATAATAAATGACTTTTATACCCCTTATATTAAAATGGTAATAGCAGGAGGTTTGTTATTTTATTATTAATTATTTAATATATTTTATTTTATTTTATGTGATTTATGTTTAAAAATAATTTATTTATAGTTTTATTTACATAAAAATATATACAAATAATTAAAGAATATTTTTTATATTTTTTCTATTTTCATTAATAAAAATTTTATTAAAATTTTATTTTATTATTAATTATATAAAATTTATTATTAATTATATAAAAATATTATTAATAATTATTTAATATATTTTATTTTATTTTATTCCATGTGATTTATATATAAAAGTAATTTATTTTTATTTTTATTTACATAGAAATATATACAAAAAATTAAATAATGATTTTTATATTTTTATATTTTCATTAATAAAAATTTTATTGTTAATTATGTACAATTTATTATTAAATATATAAAATTATTATTATTAATTATTTAATAAATTTTATTATAATAAATTTTGATTTATATTTAAAAATAATTTATTTATATTTTTTATATAGAAAAATATACAAATAAGAATAATTTTAATATATTTTTTATTAATAAAAATAAAAATATATAAAAATATGATTTAATTGTTTGTATATATTTATATATAAATAAGTAAATAAATAATATTTTTTAAATATAAAATTTTTATTTTATTATTAAATATATAAAATTTATTATTAAAATATAAAATATTATTATTAATTATTTAATAAATATTGTTATATTAAATATTATTATAATAAATGACTTTATTAGTTTACGTTCTATCTTAAACCCTTCGAATCGGATGTTTCTTATTTTCACTGTTTAGTATGAAATGGAACATAACATAAAACTCTACGCTTGTATCCTGTTCCATTCTATTTTATCACGAAACTCTCAAAAAAACAATAAAATTGTGTTACATCTCATCCCACCCTATTATTAACCTCTAACCAAACGGAGCCCTAATTTTTGACAGAAGATGAAAATGCCCGCCTGACAACTCTATTTTCAGACAAGAAATTGGAAAAATACCCAACTGGACAACTCAGTTACCTTTATATTCCCTCCATTTTCTCCCCCTTCCTTTTTCTACTCTCATCCACTCTTCTCTATTCCCTCCTCGTCAATCGTCACTATTCTTGCATCTAAAATTCTCCAACGAACCATTTTCTCCAGAAACTAAAGGAAGCCCAGATACCAAATCATCGAAAATTTCAAACTTTACCCACAAAAATGAGAGAAATCCTCCATATTCAAGGTGGGCAATGCGGGAACCAGATCGGAGCCAAGTTCTGGGAGGTGATCTGTGACGAGCACGGTATTGACCACACCGGAAAGTACAGTGGCGACTCCGATCTTCAGCTTGAGCGCATCAATGTCTATTACAATGAGGCTAGTGGTGGTAGATACGTGCCTCGCGCTGTTCTCATGGATCTGGAACCTGGTACCATGGACTCGGTCAGATCGGGGCCGTTCGGACAAATTTTTAGGCCTGATAACTTTGTATTCGGTCAGTCTGGAGCTGGTAATAACTGGGCTAAAGGTCATTATACTGAAGGGGCTGAATTGATAGATTCTGTTCTTGATGTCGTAAGGAAGGAGGCAGAAAACTGTGATTGCTTGCAGGGTAATGATGGATTTTACCGTTTTCTGTTTTCTGTTTTCTTTTTGAGTATTGCTTTTCATTAGTCAGATCTTTATGTATTACGTTTGGTTATTTATTTATTTCATTTTTTTCTTGCATTTTTATGGTATAGTTTAATGGTAACATGTCCGAGTGTATCTGGGTTTGTTGGATCTGACATTTTTCTGGTCGTGAGTGCGTCTACTTTAGTTTTAGATATTCCTATCTGCGTGCTTTTTAGCAAACTTGGGGTCTCTCCATTCATTGTGATGGTATCTTGTATCAAATGAAAATGGAATTCGTTTATGACTGTCGGAATAGTAAACTTGTATGCTTATAAAACATTTTAATTTCAGGAGGCTAAACATATAGTTAGATTAGGAAGATTGTGGTTTTGTTTTATTGCAGAAATGAGTTCAATTTTTTAAACAATTGGGCATTTCAAGACTATATGGGATTGAGGATCTGTTTTTATTGCATGCTCTGTTTATATGTTAGGATATGCAATTTGTATATTGTCTTTTATGGCTTTCTATTAAATTGGCACTGAAGTTTTCGTTTTCATGTAATCTTCCTTTGTACATTTTCATATTACAGGATTCCAAGTTTGCCACTCATTGGGTGGAGGAACTGGTTCTGGGATGGGAACTCTCCTTATTTCCAAGATCAGGGAGGAGTATCCTGATCGTATGATGTTGACCTTCTCTGTCTTTCCTTCTCCTAAGGTATCTGATACAGTTGTGGAGCCGTACAATGCTACTCTTTCTGTCCATCAACTTGTGGAGAATGCAGATGAATGCATGGTTTTGGACAACGAGGCTTTGTATGACATTTGCTTTCGTACTCTCAAGCTTGCCACTCCCACTTGTAAGTGTTTTGGTTAAGCTTTGCTTTTTCTGTATACATCATGAAACAAAAGTTGAAATTCTTTTACTTTCTTGAAATGTACTCCATGTTCTCTTCTTTTAAAAACTCTAATTCATCTCCCAATCATCTGGCTTGAGAATTTGAAAAAGGCAATAACAGCGATTGGAAAAATATTCGGTACCTTTTTGCTTGATATTCCTGTGTAAGTCCATAAATGGTGGCTGGTTGTTAGCTAGTCATTTGCATTGGTGATTAAAGTGCGATGGGTTGCTCGTGAATGTTTTTCTTTATGGTAGGTAGCTTTCACATGATTTCTTCCTTCTCTCCGTTCCCTTTATTTTTTTTCACAAAAGCACACAAAGGCATATGATTTTAGGCTTATCTCCTTAAAAATAAAGTTAAGGTTGGCCTGTATTAGTGGTCGTTTAAAACATAATCTTTCTGCTGTCCAGATTTCTTATTGACTTTTGTGCTAGCTAAACATGCACTTTGTTTATGATCTCAAACTTGTAGTATGCACTTATTATTACACTTTTCATTGCATTAAAAGAATTGGAATAACATTAATCTGACCATTATCTTGTGTTGCCAGTTGGTGATCTTAACCACCTAATTTCTGCTACCATGAGTGGTGTCACATGTTGCCTCCGGTTCCCTGGTCAACTCAACTCTGACCTCCGAAAGCTTGCTGTTAATCTCATCCCATTCCCTCGCCTCCACTTCTTCATGGTTGGGTTTGCACCATTGACATCAAGAGGATCACAGCAATACCGCGCATTGACTGTGCCTGAACTTACCCAACAAATGTGGGATGCTAAGAATATGATGTGTGCAGCTGACCCTCGCCATGGGCGCTACCTAACTGCCTCGGCCATGTTCCGTGGTAAAATGAGCACTAAAGAAGTGGATGAACAGATGATAAATGTCCAGAACAAGAACTCATCATACTTTGTTGAGTGGATTCCAAACAATGTTAAGTCCAGTGTTTGTGACATTCCACCAAAGGGTCTGAAGATGGCATCTACTTTCATTGGGAACTCAACTTCCATCCAGGAAATGTTCAGGCGTGTGAGTGAGCAATTCACAGCTATGTTCAGGCGCAAGGCTTTCTTGCACTGGTACACTGGTGAGGGCATGGATGAGATGGAATTTACTGAGGCGGAGAGTAATATGAATGATCTGGTGGCTGAGTACCAGCAATACCAAGATGCAACTGCTGATGACGAGGAGTACGAGGAAGAAGAGGAGGAGGTTGCTGCCTGATATATACCTTGATATATGCAGTGACGAAGTTTATATTGTTAGCTCTCTTTCATCGAGTGTTTTATGTTTCTGTTATTGAGGGGTCAAAATGGATTGACGAACTAAGTGAAGTGGATGTGGGTCCTTGTATCAGAGACTGGTTATTCGTGGCTGCTTTTTATTCCTAAAACAGATGGATGTATGATATGAAAGTTGAAATTAATCATTGTTACCAGGCAACCTAGTATCGTACTTGATTATTGCTGGTCAAAAGGACAAAACGATTCACCTCTTTACTGCTAAGTTGTCTGTCTGTAACCTCAAAAAATTGCTAAAAGAATTTCAATAGTATTCTTGTCATCGTTGGCAAGCACTGGTAGTGGCTCCGTGCCCTGGGGAGGTTTGATGGACTGAGCCTTTGTCGTGGCCCTTACCATTTTTAGTAGCAATCTCTTGAGCCTTAAAAACTCAGGCCTTTATAGGTGCAAAATACCAACCTTAGCCTTGGATGATTTAGACCTGACTAAGGTTCTGTTTGAACTGTCATTGAGCAAAATCCAGAGGAGTCATTACTAAGTGTGCTCGAAGCACAGATTTTGAGTAGATTTGCCTGGTTTGATCTGAAATTTTATGTTGGGGTTTAGGTTGGTTTGAAAATTTATGTCTGAATTTAGGTTCAACCCGAAATATGATTAAGCTCGAGACCTATGCCTAAGCCAAAACTTGATAAAGGGTAAATTATAAAAAAATCATAAATTTCCCTAATTTTACAATAATAACTAAAACTACTGGTTCTGCCGGATTTTGGCTGAACTGCATGTTACCGTTTGGATCCATGAATCTAGTATCCTCTGTGATAAATTACACGTGAAGGTACCTGCAAAATAAAGGAAGGCACGTCGGAAGTTATGTCCCGATTGGCCCCTCCGACGATCAAGTCAGTCTTTTTGTGAAGGTAGGGTTGCCGTAAAAGCTAGAGAGA
>JAOTBA010000009.1:6759633-6784660 GCA_025629845.1 Erythroxylum squamatum | reverse complement strand
AATTATTCTATAAATTAATAAATATTAATTTATCGATAAATTAATAACTCCGTATAAGATAATAATTTTTCTGGTCCTAACAATATTCATTTATAGAGGTTTTACTGTATTTTTTTCTCGACCCAAAATACATTCAGAGTAAATCAAAGTTTGTCTGAATCTGGATCATGCTCGAAGCATTCGATCGAATCCCAACTTTGATTGGGATTTGATAGATCTGAAAATAATTATTCATCAATAGAGTAAAGACGTGGGCCTCTTTCGTGATTTAAAAACTTAAGAAAAATTCTCTAATTTTTAAATATCTCGATAATAATTTTTAACTTTTTAGAAAAATTCCTTCTCTTAAACTTCTGGTAAAATATAATGATAAATGCACGTAGTATGAACATTATATATGAACTAATCAAATGTAATGGACATGATGACTTAACTCAACTCTTAAACTCATCATGAACTAACTAAACTCAATTTAAATTAATAATTTAAGATAATTATAATAAATTATTACTTTAGGTAAATTTTAGTTAATTTGGTTTGAGTTTAAGAATTTGATTAGATTTGCCATGTAAGTAATATTTTATTGTTCTCTGTTTAATGTTCATGTCACATATATTTCATCATTTTTTTCAAAGAAATTTTTTTTAAGACATTGGAAACCATAAAAATGTCAAAATTATAAGGACTAAAAAGTTTTTCTACATTTTTTTAAAATAAAGGGAAACTTCATGAAAGGCCCCTATCCTAAAACGATTAGGCAATCTTCCTGATACCCACGGTGGCCCTCTAGATGATATTTGATCAAACTAGAAAGTTCCCGTGGAGCTAAGTTTATTGCCTTGTTTATCGAAAAGCTTTAATTCAACATAAAAAAGATAGAAGTGGTGAAGTTTTTCATAGTGAACCATTATATTAAAAATTTCGGTAGCACAACAACTGTATTTTGATATTCTCAAAATTCTCAAATCCTTGTAAAAGTTCAGAATACTTCTATAATCACATCAAAATTCCCACTACAAATTTTGGACTTCAAGTCCACTCAGAAGCAATCTCAACAATCACTTCAATAAACTTAAAAAGCCAAACATATTCATACATTTCATTTAAAAAAAACCTTTATAAACATCCATTATTTACACAAATATACATTCCCAAACATATTCAAAGATATGTAATAGTTCCAAAAAAATTTACAAGGAAAAAATGCCTACACAGCAACATATGACGAAGTTGACTACTTGTGAGGTGGAGTCTTTACTATTGAAGCCCCTGAGCGTGCACCTGGGAGGTTTTATTTTGAAACCAGAAAGCATAATGTGTGCTAAACGAGCTCAGTGAGTGTTAACATTTCCATACAAATCATATTTAACAATTTAAACCTCCCTAAAACAAATTTATTTCTTTTCTTATGACACAAAACCAATATAAAACATATATGATTTAAAAAAATCAAAATTTCAAGTTACTAATAAAGTAAATTGTGGCGGCATTATCATTGTCGTAAACTTTCTTACATGACATAACTCACCGCTAACTTCTTTGTCATATGGTGCCCTTAGCAATAAAGTTATGAAACTGATTCTGCATCGCTTACCCGCAACTAGTTAACCACTAGTTACGGAGTTGGTTCTACATCACTTACCTGCACTAGGTGAACCACTATACATCGATCGTTACGGAGCTGGTTCTGCATCGCTTACCCGCAATTGGTTAACCACTAGTTTCCGTACTAGGTTAACCGCTATACATCAATAGTTAAGAAGCTGGTTCTAGATTGCTTACCCGTACTAGGTTAACCTTTATACACCGTTATAATAATATGTATAAAACCTAACCAATTACCATAGGCCAAAAAAAACATCTTTTCTCTTTATCAACCAATAACATAATTTTAATGTAACTTCAAAACATATGAAATTCAACTTTCAACTTCAATTCATATATTGCTAAACCATAATCTTATACTAGCAATACTCACTCGTAATGTATCATTCACATAAAACTCATAATCATACAATTTAAAATCACATGTCATTAATTCTTTTGCAAAGAATTTATTCATATAAAATAATTAAAATACACTCACTGTTTTGCGAACTTATCGCCAAGCACACTCACACGTTCGGTGCCTCTCTTTTACCTACACAAACAACATTTTGCTTAAGCATTTATTTCCAAATTAGGAAATAAGGCATTAAAACTATATATTTGGTTTAACCAAATTTGAGATTCGTATTTAATCACGTAACATGTATGCTAATCATATTTCTACTTTAACTTTGGTAAGCTAATCTATTATTCTTCGTTTCAAAATCTAACTTCGAAAATTACTTCAATATCATCTTTTCCCCATTCCAACTTATCAATTTCTTAAAAAAAAACTACCTCACCTAATTCATATATGGTAAGCCATATTTTATTTATGTCTAGGTGTTTGTAAAGTTTCATAAACATCCAAAAGGGTTCGGATGTGATTTGGTAAAAATTAAAAATGAAAACAAACTTAAAATAGTGCAACTTCCTGCCAGTCGTGTCCCCTGCCCAAAATTCATACCTTTATTTGTTCCATAATTTTCATATAGTAAACGTTCAAATTAGGTTTTGAGGTCTTTTATACATTTGTTCCCCTATGTCTCTAGTTTCCATATTATCAAAACTCTGGCCATTTGGACTTCTAAATCATGAAATATGCACCAAAAATCACAAACTGACTCAATACAGGGGCAACATCAGTTCACCATTTTCAATCTCAATTTTCAATGTCATGCAGCCAGAATTAGGTTCAGTTTTCTTCTAGAAATTTTTATTTTTATGTCTTAAGTTTCATCTCCAATTTGAATCAAACAAGTTTGAGGTTTGTCAGCCTAGTTATGGCCAAAACAATGAGACTAGTTCAAACAAAACTAAGACAGAATTCCACTATTTGTTCCTCTCTTGTCATATTCAACTTCCATAAAAAGAAACATCAAAGTAAAACCAAGACACCATTGATCTTAAATATATCCATCCCACTTAAAAAACTCATAAAAATTAGAAATTTATGTTAGGAAAACTTATCATTTTCCCCAATCTTTAGGGTGTTTGATGAATACTTCAAGATTCCTCCAAATCACCATCAAATTCCATAAAAAACAACCACACTCTTCTTCCTCTCTCCTTGGCTGATCACCCTTGGCTTCTTTTCTTTTCCCTTTCTTTTTTCGTCTCTCACGTTACTCTTTCATCACTTTCACGATTAACATTTGAAAATGAAACAACATGTCTTACTTTTTACTTTTTATACTCATTTAATGGATACCACATGTCACCTTCCTTTTGTTTCTCTTCAAATGACTCATCAATCCACTAACTTCATGTAAAAAGACCAAATTGCCCTTTAATGCATTTTATTCACCAACTAATCAAATTAAATCCTGAAAAATCCCACAACCGTCTTATCATCAAATTGACCTTGAAATACTCTAATTAGGGTCAATACTTATTGACTAGAGGCTTTAAAATTTTTTCAAATGGGTTTAAAATCAATAATGCCCATTATTTTCCAAAATGGGCATTTTAGTCCTACACGTTTGAAATTCCCAAAATTCATCCGATCGGACTTATTTTCGTTTCATTCAGTATTATTGGACTTTAATACTTATTCTAGATAATTTTCAATACTTTAGGGTTGAGTCTCCCAAAAATCATTATTCATCTGAAAAAACTATTCACCGAACATAAAAAAATTATATTTAATGAAAGGAAAGGTTCGAGGTTTTACAACCATCCCCCTCCTATACAAATTTTTTCCTCAATTTTTCACTAAACATACATGTTTAAAATAGGTGGGGATACCGTGTACGCATTTGCGGCTCAAGCTCCTATGTAGCTTCATCTACTACGTGATTCCTCAACAGTTCCATAACCAAAGGAATGATCTTATTATGCAGAACTTGTTCTGTAAGATTAAGGATCCATACTGGTTTTTCCTCAAAAGTCAAATATTCTTTTAGGTTCACTGGTTTTGCTATGATTACATGGAAGTGTCTAGTAGGTATTTGCGAAGCATAGATACATGGAAGACATGAATCCTTACGAGCTCATCCGGTAGCTTCAATTGATACGCCACTGACCCAACTCTTTATCTAATCTCATACAGTCCCATGTAATATGGACTTAACTTATCATGTTTCCCAAATTGAAGTACACCTTTCCAAGGGGAAATCTTAACAAAAATTCTATCTCCAATTTCAAATTCAAGATCTTTGCGGTGATTATCTGCATAGCTTTTCTACCTATTCTAGGCTATCTTTAATTTGTACCGAATAACTTAAATTTTATTTTTTTCATCTGTACAAGCTTAAGACCTATCAGTTTCCTTTCACCTACCTCATTTCAACATACTGGTGTTCTGCATTTTCTTCTATAAAGTGCCTCATAAGGGGCTATATCAATATTGACCTAATAACTATTATTGTACGCAAACTCTATTAGTGGTAGGTGCATATCCCAACTCCCCTTGAACTCTATGACCCAATACCTAAATATATCCTTAAGTGTCTGGATAGTCCTTTTTGACTATCCATCCATCTGGGGCTGAAAAGAAGTGCTAAACTTCACGTACCTAAGGGCTTCTATAAGTTAGGCCAAATCTTGATGTAAACCTAGGGTCACAGTTTGAGACAATAGAAATCGGTGTATCATGGATATTACTATCTCATCTACATAAAGTTAGGCTAAACTATTTAAGGGATAATCATTCCTGATTGGAAGAAAATGTGCGGACTTTCTTAACTTGTACATTATCACCCTTATAGCATCATGCCCCCTCTGAATCCGTGGAAGTCCTACTACAAAATCTATAATAATCTTCTCCCACTTCCATTTTGGGATAAGGAGGGGCTACATTAAACTATAATCTTCTGATGTTCTGCTTTTACCTGTTGATAGGTTAGACCCTTATAAACAAATTATGATATTTCCTTCTTCATCTCTCTCCACCAATAGTGTTCTTTGATAGTGTGATACATTTTCATGCTATCTGGATGCATAACGTAAACTGAGGAGTGAGCTTCTTTTAAGATCTCTTTCTTTAATTCTTCTATATCCGGTACACATTATCATTACCCCCTCATCACTGTACCATCTTCCTTGACTTTAAGATTTATTCTCTGCCCAGTCTTAACTTCGGTCTTCAACTTCATCAGTTGCAAATCTTGTTTATATCCCTCTCTAATCTGATCCACCAAAATGGCACGAACATAAAAGGTAATAATTAATGCCCTGAGTTTGCCATATATAATCTCACTCCTAGAAACCTCATTTCCACTAGAAGTGGAAGATATATCGACTTTAGTTGTGCTATTGAAATAGTACGTCTCCGTTAGTAATATGAGTACAGGAGCTGTCGTTAGCCTTTCTTGCAATTCATCAAAACTTCATTAACAAGCATCTGACCACTCAAACTTCTCCTCTTTTCGCGTCAACTTGGTCAGTGGGATTGCTATTATAGAAAATCCTTCAACAAATTTCCTATAATAGCCTGCTAATATAAGGAAACTCCTGACTTTCGTCACAGTTGTGGGAGGTCTCACAACTTCAATCTTTTGGGGATCCACACTAAGTCCCTTAGCTGAGATGATATGACCTTAAAAAATAACCTTGTTTAGTCAAAACTGGCACCTACTAACCTTAGCGTATAGCTGGTGCTCTCGTAGGGCTTGTAATACTATCCGAAGGAGTTTTGTATGCTCCTCATAACTGCTTGAGTACATCAATATGTCATGAATAAAAATGATCACAAACTTATCTAGGTATTCTCAAAACACCCTATTTATCAAAACCATAAAAGCAGCCGGAGCATTCATTAATCCAAAGGGCATAACTAAGAATTCATAATGCTTGTACCTAGTCTTAAAGGTAGTTTTCAGAATTTCTTCATTGCGGACTTTCAACTGATAATAACCTGATTTTAGATCAATCTTTGAATACACCTTGGATCCTTGTAACTAATCAAATGAATCATCAATCATCAGGAGCAGATATTGGTTGCAAATTTTCACTTTATTCAGTTGTCTGTAGTCGATACACAACCTTAAACTCCCATCCTTCTTTTTAACAAATAAGACTGGAGCCCCCTATGGAGAAGTGCTAGGTCTCACGAAACCCTTATCTAATAACTCCTTTATTTGTACTTTCAACTCCTTTAACCCCGCTGGAACCATTATGTATTAAGTAATTGAAATCGATTGGGTTTCTAGAGGTACATCTATCCTAAACTCTATTACCTATCCGGGGGTAATCTTGGAAGATCCTCCAGAAACATGTTAGGGAACTCTCTAACCACCGGAATATCTCCTAATTGAACCTCATCATTACTCAGTTCGATCATGTAAGCTAGGTATCCTTGGCATCCTTTACGGAGCATTTAACTAGCTACCATAGCGGTCACTATAGTAGTGGGATGAACTTCCTGTATCCTACAAAATATCACCTCTGGTTTCCCTAATTGACTCAACATAACCTCCTTTTTAAAACAATCCACCACCGCTCGATGTGTGGATAACCAATCCATTCTAATAATGACGTCAAATATCAAATATCCAATATGATCAGGCCTACCGAAAACTCCTTACCCTCAACTAGTATTCTACTATCTACAAACACTCTTTCATTAAAGAGTGAGTTTCTAGCTGGGAGGAAACTACGATCCTAATGTCTAACAACTAAAACTCAACACTCAATTTTGCAGAAATTTCATGATATAAAAGAATGTGTAGCACCGGGATTTATCAAAGCATATGTATCATGATCAAAAATATATATCATGTCAGTGACTACATCTGATGTGGCATCGGCCCCTATTGAGTGATTACAAAAACTCAGACCGATGCACGGGATTTATCTGCCTGTCCTATAGAGGCTACTCCCCTACCCCCTGAACCTCTGTTGGATGTAGTAAAACTCAACCCTCTGGTTTGAGAACCCCAGTCGCCCTATCTGTAGCCCCCTCTAGTTTGTGGAGGTGGTGAAGATCTAGCCACTGACGTCTCTATGATGACTAAATTCGGACAATCTCTAATAAAGTGGCACTTTTAAACACAATGGAAGCAATTCATCTTATTTCTTCGAAACTCACCCAAATGTCTTTTTCCACAGTTAGTACACTCTGGCACTAGGGTCCTAGTGTTGCGAGAGACTATGGGCCTAATTGGTGACCCAAAAGATCTTTGACTAGACAATCCACCTCTACCATACCTCCTGCGACCCATCCATCTTAATTTATTTATCTTTGCTGAACCCTGGGATGAACTAATTCGTGCAATGTGCTTTTGTTCTGATCTAGAACTCTGAGTGATTGTTATTGAATTTCTCTCCACTTTTATTGCAGTTTCAATTAATTCCTTGTTGTGTGTCTGTGAAACCAAAGATAGATGGATCTGCAATCTAGGACTCAATCCTGCAGCAAACCTCTTACACTTTTGCTCTTCTCTGCAGCAATAAATGGAACACTTTTGACAAGTTTCAAAAATCTCTTTTTATAATCCATCACTGATGTCGAACCTTGTTCTAGACAGAAAAATTCTTTTACTCTAGCATCCTTATAATTTTGTGGGTATAATCTATCTGTGAACTCTCTCTAAAGTTCTTCCTATCAAACCTCATACGGATGTCATCTCTCAATGGCTTCCCACTAATCCTTTGCTTTATCCTCTAGGAGGAAGGTGGAAAAAATAACTCTCTACTCATCTATGCATCCTAGAACTCTATATATCTTCACAACCCAATCTAACCCTGTGAGTGCACACTCAGGATCTCCACTTCCGTCAAAAGTCTTCGCACCCAATTTACATACGTGCTCAATCGAACATTCTAAAGCTTCCACATTTTGGCTTGGTTGTTGTAGTTCCACGTCGAGTATTCGAGCCAAATGTTCCACATTAAAATTCACCCTAGTTGGTTTTGTGGCCCTAACAATTTGGAATGTGGCTAGTTTATTGAGGCACTCGTTGAGTCTGGCATGTGTTCATCCTTCCGTGCTGGAGGTGCCTCAGGTGTAGGAACTGTTGGAATGGCTCTCTCGGGATGTTTATATCCTGAAACAACTAGGCAGTCTGCTTAGCATCCCACAGTGGTCCTCTAGTCAATATCTGATCCACCTGAAAAGTTTCCATGGAGTAAGCCTATTGCCCTTTTTATCGAAAAGCTTTAATTCAATACAAAAATATATATAGGTTGTGGTTTTTTTGGTGAACCATTTTATTAAAATTTCAGGTAGTACAACGATTGTATTTTGACACCCCAAAATTTCAAAATCCTTGTAAAAGTTCAAAACACTTATATAATAACATCAAAATCCCCAATACAAATTTTGGACTTCAAGTCTACTCACAAGCAATCTCAATAATCACTTTAATAAAATTTAAAAAGCTAAAACATATTCATGCATTGTATTTTAAAACCTTTATAAACATCTATTCTTTACACGAATATACATTCCCAAACATATTTAAAAAAATATGCAATAGTTCCAAAAATATTTACAAAGTAAAAATGCCTACATAGCAGTACGTGACAAAGTTGACTACTCGTGAGGTGGAGTCCCTGCTACTGAAGCTCCTAAGTGTGCATCTAGGAGGTTTTATTTTGAAAAAAGAGAAAGTAGAGTGTGAACTCAATGAGCTCAGTGAGTGCTAACAATTCTATGCAAATCATATTTAACAATTTAAACCTCCCTATAAACAAATTCATTTCATTTCTTATGATACAATACCAATATAAAACATATATGTTTTCAAAAAATCAAATTTTCAAGTTACTAATAAAGTAAATTGTGGCGGCATCATTATTATCATGAACTTTCATACACGACATAAAAGTATCTTTAAGTATAAAGTCACAAAGTTGGTTCTGTATCCCTTACCTGTGACTGGTTAACTAATAGTTAAGGAGCCAGTTCTACATTGCTTACCTACACTTTGTTAACCACTATATGTTAGTGATTACGGAGCTGGTTCTACATCACTTGCCTGTAACTGGTTAACCACTAGTTACCACTAGTTACGGAGCTAGTTCTACATCACTTACCTATACTAGGTTAACTACTATACATCAGTGATTATAGAGATAGTTCTGCATCACTTACCCATAACTGGTTAACTACTAGTTACGGAGCTAGTTCTACATCACTTACTTGACTAGATTAAACGTTATACACTGGTATAATAATATGTATAAAACCTAACGATGGACCATAGGCTAAAAAATCTTATTTCCTCTTTATCAACCAATAACATAATTTCAATGTAACTTAAAATCGTATGAAATTCAACTTTCAACTTCAATTCATATATTGCTAAAACATAAGCTTATACTAGCAATATTCACTCGTAATGTATCATTCACATAAAACTCATAACTATACAATTTAAAATCACATGTCATCAATTCTTTTGCAAAGAATTTATTCATATAAAATAATTAAAATACACTCACTGCTTTGCGAACTTATCGCCAAACATACTCACGCCTTTGGTGCCTCTCCTTCACCTACACAAACCGCATTTTTCTTAGGCATTTATATACAAATTAGGAAATAAGGAATTAAAACTATATATTCGGTTTAACTAAATTCGAGTTTATCTTTAATCGCGTAACACGTATGCTAATCATATTTTTGATTTAACTTCTGTAAGCTAATCTATTATTCTCCATTTCAAAATCTAACTTATAAAATTACTTCAATACCATCTTCTTCCCATTCCAACTTATCAATTTCTTCAAAACACTACCTCACCCAATTCATATATGGTAAGTCATATTTTATTTATTTCTAGAGGTTTGCAAAGTTTTATAAACATCTAAAAAGGTTCGGATTGGTAAAAATTGGAAATGAAAATAAATTCAAAATAGTGCAATTTCCTACCTATCGTGTCCCCTGCCCAGAATTCATACCTCTAATTTTTCCATAATTTTCATATAATAAACGTTCAAATTAGGTTTTCAGGTCTTCTATACATTTGTTTTAATGTGTCTCTAGTTTCCATAACATCAAAACTCTAGCCATTTGAACTTCTAAATCATGAATTATGCACTCAAAATCACAAACTACTCCAATATAGGGGCAACATAAGGTCACCATTTTCAATCTCAATTTCCAATGTCATTAAGCCAGAATTAGGTCCGATTGTCCCTAGAGATTTTTAGTGCTATGTCTTAAATTTTATCTCCAATTAGATTCAAACAATTTGGAGGTTTCTAGGAAGAGTTATGGTTAAAACAATGGGACTAGCTCAAACGAACCTTAGACAGAATTCCGTTACATGTTCCTCTCTTGTCATAGTCAACCAATTCCATACAAAGAAACACCAAAACACAATTGATCTCAAACACATCTATCCCACTTTAAAAACTTACCACTTTTTCCTCCAATCTTTTGGGTATTTGATGAATACTTCAAGATTCCTCCAAATCACCATCAAATTCCATCAAAAACAACTAACTCTTCTTCCACTTTCCTTGGCTGACGTTCATGCTTGACTTCTCTTCTTTTCCCTTTCTTTTTTGGTCTCTCTCATTACTCTCTCATCACTCTCATGATTAACACTTGAAAATGAAGCAACATGTCTTACTTTTTGCTTTTTATAATCATTTAATAGATTCCATATGTCACCTTCCTATTGGTTCTCTTCTAATGATTCATCAATTGACTAATTTCTTGTAAAAAGACCAAATTGCCCTATGATGCATTTAATTCACCAACTAATTGAATTAAATCCTGAAAATATTCCACAACCGTCTTATCATCAAATTGACCATGAAATACTATAATTAGGGTTAATACTTATTGATTAGATGCTTTAAAAATTTTCAAATGAACTTAAAATCAATAATACCCATTATTTTCCAAAAGGGGCATTTTAGTTCTACACTTTTGGAACTCCCAAAACTCATCCGATCAGACTTATTTTCGATCTGTTTCAGTATTATTGGACTCTAATACTTATTCTGAATAATTTTTAATATTTCAGGATTGAGTCCCCCCCAAAAATCACTATTCATATGAAAATACTATTTACCAAACATAAAAATTTATATTCAATGAAAGGAAAGGCTCGGGGTTTTACACTTCATATCTTTTTATCCTTCATCAATATACAAAACAACATAGTTTTGTTATAATGAAAATAATTTAGGCTTCAAGTTGAGGCTTGGGCTCAAAATTCATGGCCCAAATTCTAAATAAAGGTCTAAATCAAATTTGAAATCTAAAATTAACAAAAACTTAAATCCAACCGAAGACTAATCAACTTGAATCCTTTCACCGTCTTTGATTCTAAGTTTTTAAAGGGTATTGATAAACATAATTTACAAGCTAAGATGTTCAATTTGAAAGCATATAATTTTGTTTTCTCTTTTTATGTCTTTCTCTCATGTTGCCCTTTAAACTTGTCTCCAATTTTTGTTTAATAAAGAGTGTTCTAACAGATCTGTTTCTTTTACTAGCCAAGATTTTTCATGTCCCTAACATGAAAGTAAAAGATTTTCAAGAGTCAACTCTTCCAGAAGCCCCACCGAAATCATGAATTCTAAATATTCATACAAGATAAATGTAAGTTCTATTGGCATCCATCTTAAATCTCAGAGCAATTTTGTAAGTAAATAGATATACACTTAATGAGGGTGTAGCTAGAAATATTCGAATTAATCACAGTTAGTATATTTTATACTAAAAATTAATCTTTGTGAAGAAACTAGATGCTTGTAATTTTAAAATGTTTTACTATCCAAAATGTAATTTAAAAACAAAACATCAATCTTCATATGGCGTTGTTCAACTAGAGATAATGGTTTTATAAATATTGAAGTATTTTAAATCTCTTCAAACTAGTAGCTTTGCAATTTTGAGTGTCTCGTTGATATATTGAATGACTATAATTGTTTGATGCAATTATGCTTTAAAGTAATGCATAATGTTATGACAATTTAACTTGGTGAACATAATAAAAGGATAGGAAATCACATAACAATAATAAATAAAGATATCAAGGACAAGAGATTATAAATCTATTTTATAATGATTGGATAAATAACCTTTGTCTATATCTACCCTCAACTTTAACTTCGGATTCTAATATACTTTTCTTTCAAGTAGATGAAAGAAATTCTGTTATAGTAATTTTTTTAAGATGAAAAGGAAACATTAGCTTTCTTGAATTCTAAAAATAACCCCCAATTACTATCATACATATTTAGGATTTTGGTTGAATGCGTGTCATATATAATACATATAGGTAAGTTGATTAAGATAAATAATAATTTGTAGAATGTGTATTATAATGATCCATATAAAGCTTAAAAAATAGTTTGATTAAGATAAATAATGATGAGAAAAACAAATGAGATAATTCAAGTGATATTTTAGTATGGTAAGTTGGAGTTATATTTAGAAGATACATATATTCCAATAGAGGAAGCAGAGAAAAATAAGGACAAGAAAGAGCTTGTCATTCAAGGTATAAGAATCAAAGGAGAAACTTATATAGATCATTAGCTTTAAATATAAAGAGCTATGAATATTTGGCATCCCACAGTGGAATGTTGTGTTATTATAAGAGTATGATTACATAGGTAATAGAGATAGGAAAATTAGTAGCATTGGTGAAGAAAATACTCTTAAGTTTATTGATTAAAAAATAATTATAATAAAGGGACTAATAAAAGATAGTTCACATAAAATATTAACTAATTGTGAATGATAAAGTAAAGTAGATCGTAAAGAGTTACAATTAAATAATTCATTTTTAAAACTTTAACTTATCGATAAGTGTGTTTTACTCACCAAATCATAAGTTTAAGGTCAAGTGTAGTAAGCTTTTGTTTCTTTTACTAATGCAAATCTCTTACTTACCAAAAGAAAAAGAGAGTTACAACTAACTAGATGTAATAATAAGAACAAAAAAGTAAACAAAGGGTGGACATGAACTTGTTATAGTAGATAAAAATAAAAAGTTTAGTTAACTGTGAAAAAATTATCTTTGATAAAGAAAGTGGTTATTTTAATAATAAAAGACTCAAAGTGTTAAGAAGTTTACATTTGATGTGGATGATAGAGCCAAAATTATACACAGTTTAGTCTAGTTTGGGAATATGAAAATATCTAGAATTGTTCTTGATGGCAGAGCCTTTAGAAATTAGATCTTTAGAATTGTATTAAAAATAAAAATATCTATTCCATATTGTATTAAATATTTAGTATAATAACAATTAAGAGATTTGGTTTTTTGGGACTATGAATAACATATTGAAACTATTAGACCACATAACCTATTCAATTATGAATTGTTAAATTTAAACTATTAAGAATTTTCATTATCAAGACAACCTTATTTATATAATTTAATTTATCTAACCAAAAAGAAGGAAAAGAAAATGAGCAACTAAGGAGAGTTGAAAAGTCAAATTTCGAGTAAGGGATTATAACCTCTCAAGGACCTTTCCTTGTTATACATTTTGTTGATTATTGTCAACTTAGAATATATAAATAAGAAGAAAAATGAGTGAAGTTAAAGTTTGTCATCATGATGAAAGTTAAATGACATACTAGAAGGACACCATACAATTGTTGCAAGCCTAGACAAAAGACTAAACAACCTAAATTCAATACCCCACACCATATATATATATGTCCAACAAAAGATTGCAAGATTGGCATCCTAATTTCCTAGTCCAAAGCCAATTATTTATTTCCAAAACATGGAAAAAGAATATTGACTCACACCAACCATGACAATTGATGATGCTCAACACAAAGTCTCCATAGCAAAAACAATAGGTTAATACTTGTTAAAACTCTTCATAATAGTAGTAATAAAGAATAAATATAAAATTAATGATATGTTGAAACTTGAAACTATAATATGAAATAAAAATCAAATATTTAATAGTTAAAATAAGATAATTTGTTGTACCAATGTCCTCTAAGGGGCACATTGGTAAACCAATATTCCCTAGTAGTCAACCAGTAACAACCAATATATTTTGTGCATTAAATGCATATTGGTCGACTAGTATGACCTAGTGGTTGACCAATGCGTAAGAACTTGTCTTTATCATGACTAGTTTTGTCTCTAATAGCTAGTAGGGTCTTAAAACATTATAAATATATGTTTTCTCATTTATTCTTGCATCAAAAGATTGTTGGGTGGCTTGTAAACATATTTCTGAGTGATTATTAAGTATTTGAGCATTCATTATCTCATGTTTAAGTAAATGAGCCTCTTTGGTATTATTAAAGGGGTAAAGTGAGATATCTTGAATTGCAAAAATCTTTTGGAGTTTGGTCTATTGTACTTAAGGGTCTTTCAAGTGGCATTAAGGTTTCTCTTCACCTTTAAGGAAGATTGTATAAGGGTTCCTATTAGTCAAGAAATGATTATACAAAGGTTATCATTCACCTTAAAAGAAGAGTCATAGTAGAATTCCAAGAAGACTCTTATAAGTGGACGTAGGCAAAGGTTACTTATTAAACCACTATAAATTAGTTTACATTTATTTTTTGTTACACTTTTTACATTATTTCTTGAGTGCATTGTTGAAATTTATTATTTTATATCACATATTCATCTTTTATAAATTGTTCTTATAAACAAACTAATTTTGTAAATATTTCTTTTGAAATTTATCAACATCCTCTACTCCCCCTCTTAGGTGCTATTAAGGGCCTAAAATGTAGTAAGGATAGGTCTCTTCGGTTAATATTTCTAACGAATTTTAGAGTAAATATTATAATGGCATATTTAGGCACGTCATCATCTAACCAAGAAGAATAAAATATTATTAGAGTACCCTTCTTTATTGGTAATGATTACTTATATTGGAAAACTAGTGTGAGATTTGTTTGAAAGTATAGACCTATGGAATATAGTTTCAAATAGCCCCTTTATACCTATGAAAATTGTAAATAACAAATAAGTAATTAAACTAAAGGAAGAATGGGAACCTCAATATAAGATATTCTTATTTTATGTATTTGGAATAAATGAGTTCAATAGAGTCTCAATGTGTGGAACAAATTTTGAAATTTTTCACTCAATGTGTGGAACAAATTTTGAAATTTTTCATACATTATAAATTTTGCATGTTAGAACAAACCCTTTCCTCATATATGAATTGAAAATTTAAGAGACATAAGAACAAACAATGCTTCCAAAAAAAAAGGAATTAGCATTCAAAGTCTCAAGGGAGGAATCAAGCGAAGAAAAGAAATCTAAAAGTGAAAGTGATGATGACGGCCTCACATTTATCACTAGAAAATTCAAGAATTTTTTAAAGAGAAAGAAATTCTCTAAAACAAAAGACTTCAAGGAAGGAAAAGGTGATTCAAAATGTAAATCCTCTAATATTATTTATTTTGAATGTAGTCAGTCATATGATCACAATATCCTTTATAAAAAATAATGACAAGTATGCGAGAAAACAATAAGAAGGAGAAGAAGGATAAAAATAAGCGGAATGGACTTAAATCCTTAAAATGGGATGACTTAAGGAATCTAAAAATGTGCATTTGGAAGGAGAAATGGCTTACAAATGCTTTTTGACTAAGGACAATAATGAGTTAATATCCAACTCTAATTCGTGTGATAATGTGATTTTACATATGATAAAATAATCGAAAGATTAGAAATCATGAAAAAAAAGAAATTTATTTTCCAAACTTAATATTTCAAAAACACTTAGATGCATGCATAAATGACAATGAAAAGATGAAAAGTGGATTGCATAGCATTAAAACATCTAAAAATGTGATCATTGATGATAATCATATATTAGACGCATTAAAGCAACAAAATGAGACATTATTAACGAAGATCGGTGTTCTTAATGATACATTAAATTCAATAAAAGGAGTGAAAATCTAGAAAACTTGCTAGGAGCTTAAAAGAATTTCAATAATAGGGCATAATATTGGGTACACTTGTGGGAGTGTAGCCAACATCAATACTATATTTGTTAAGGGACAACATATGGATAGTGAAGACCTTTGACCTAATTAAAATAGCAAATGAATATGATATACCAATATCTACCAATATCTAAACAAACAAATGCACGTAAAATTTACATTAGGCACCTTCCTAAAATCAAAACCCATGATTTCATATGTAAATTTATATCTAGTTAGAGGGCTTATTACTTTTAAGGAAAGAATGGGCATAGCTTATACGATAACATACAAACTTGCTCACGCCCTTTTAGGTCTTAAAGAAGTATATATCAAGCCTCCACTTATAGTAGGTATTACAATGGTAGTTTATTTTAGTACTCTAGGAGAACATTCAACACCTTAATATCTAAAGCAAGTTACCCCATTATATATACACATATAAAAGTCCAAAAAACACATTTAAGTATCAATATTATAAGGCTAACTTTCATCATTTATAAATAATAGAATGTCATTTTGTAGTAAATATGGACATGCCTTGAAAATTTTGGTTGAAAAGATGAAGGAGAATAATAATCAAGGACCCAAGCTCATTTGAGTGCCTAAAACAAATTGAATGCATTATTTTGTAAGGTTTTAAGAAAAGAATAACAAATGGTATGTAATAGTGATGGTAGTCATAGAATTTAGCATTTTTCTAAAGAGTTTGTGCATTTTATTTCAATGAACTGTTGTATCTAAGAGAAGTCTTGAAGAAGGTGATTTAGGTATATTTAAGGATTCAAAAAATGTCTTAGAAGAAAACAAGAATGCTTATCAAGGAAAATAAGAAGGATGGGAAGCTTTCAATGGATAGAAATTCAAGAAGAATCATCCTCCAAAATAAATCATAAGTGATGTTTAACATAAGACAATTATTTAATCTCATTTTAGAAAAGGCTATAGATGAGTCCCTTAGTGATGAGAGAACTTGTATATGAAGGGTCTATTACAATCTCCTACTGGTTAATGAATATAGAGCATTGGTTGACCAATGTTGCTTCTAGGAAAGAAGAATTTGGTTTTAGAAAGTTTATAACAAGAATAGATTATGAGTGCGGTCGACCACTCTTACACTAATCAACCAGTAGCTTGAGGTGATGAGCCAGTCTCCATATTTTTAAGCTTTTCTTCTCACCTTTTCATCTATTCTTCATAACATTCACGTTTTTGAACCTAAACACTCATAATTTAGTCATATCATTTTAGACTTACTTTACGGTTTAAACTTCATTTGCATTCTTAACTCCTTTTCGGATTAAAATTAATTACTCTAATATTTTGGACTTTTACGATGTTTATGTTCTTGAAACTGTTTTTATAAAATTAAATTAATCATACAATCTATTTAAGAATCATTTTTATTGTAACAAATTTGTCATTTTAGGATTTCAAATTTGAGTATTCTATCCTATCATTACTTTTAAACTTTTAAGGCTTTCAACATTATACTCTTTTATGAAATTAACGGTTGGATATTTCAATTACGTATGCATTTTTACAATTACAACTTCTAATCTAATCAAAACTTGATATTATTTTTGCTCCAATCGAACTTTTCAGTTTAGGCATAATACCTAAATTGAGGATTTCCAATTTCTTTGTACTTTTCTCAATTTGATTGTTTATAAATCAATTGAAGGGATTGTTGAATGAATTTTTTCCTAATTACAATTAACTATTAGCACTTTGATGGAGTTTGAGTTTGCGGTATAATTAACTATTAAAATCTGAAAAATTTTTAACTTAATAAAATTTGTGACATTTATTATATTGATAAGAAGTAATATAAGAACAAGATGTGACCATAACTTAAGAAGATATTTCAAGAAGATGATAAAGGAAAGTTGAAGTTTGCAACCTTTAAAGTGAAGATCAAGTCAAGAACAAAAGAAAATAAAGGCACATCAAGGTCATTCTATATTTTGTAATATTTATTGTAATTTCATTTAATAAATTTATAATCTTAAAGGCTCATTATGTATAGATATTTCTTTTTCTTTTTTGAAAAGTAAGTAATGAATTAATTCAAAAGGTGGAAATTAAAATTTGTATAAAGTTACATCTCCTAAGAATGGAGCTCAAACTAATGAAGAAGGTACATAGATGGATACATCCAACAACATCTTTTCCTAGATGTTTAATTGCATTTTAATAGCATTGGACATGAGTAGATGATTGGTATTGATCCTGATAGTCATCCTTAGTTTAAGTCATAAATGGCTCCAATTATATTTTTGAACTCTTCAGCCTTACCAAAGAATTTAGTATTTCTCATTCTCCAAATATAGTGCACCAATATAGCAAAACTAGTTTTGAAGAAGCTCTTATCTTCTCTATTAGCCCATCTCAATTTGCTAACTGAAGCCAATGTATTTATCTATCTAAGATCCCTATCTTGCAATCCAAACATATTAAGAAAAGCACTCTATAGTTGTTTGGTTTGAGGACATTTAAAGAATATATGATTTAAGGTTTCAAATTCCTTAAAACATAAAGGGTAATTTGTATTTGAAATTTGGAACTTAATACCATCCCTGGTTCCCAATTTGTGTAGAGCAACTAACCGTAAGAAGAAAGAGTGAGCTGGAGCAATACCTGATCCCCATATCAATGTATAAAGTGGAAACATGATTATATATCCGAGCAACAATTCTTTATATGATTGAGCTGTAAATTTGTGAGACTTGTGGAGCTCCCATTTAATCTCATATTCTTGTGTTTGATTTGGGAGGTATGAAGGCCATTGCTCAATAATAGAACTGACTCTTCTGCATATATAGAACGACCATTGCCAACTAGTATTCCAGATCTTATCATTTTGTGTTCAAGTTAAAGAACACAAAAAGATAAGATCTGGAATAACAATTGGCAATGGTCGTTATTATATATATGTAGAGGAGTCAATTAAAGAACATAAAAAGATCAGATGTTTTTGTGTTCTTTAACATGAATACATTGGTATTTATATACATTTAGTGATAATGTTGATAAGATTGGATGTTATCATATCTTAGAAAATACAAACATAATGATAAGTTAATGATCCTAAATAAAGTAATTACAATAAAAAGATAAGATTGGGACGAAGATGATTTTTTGTTAAGGAGCTTGTGATGTAAATGTAGAAAAGCACCGGAACCTAAAGACTTTGCCAATATATCAACAATTTGCCGAGATGCAGGGACATGACATATGAAGAGAGATTTCTTTGCTACTAAATCACGAACAAAATGAATGTAATTTCAATATGTTTGGTACTAGCATGAGAGACGAGATCTATAGTAAGGAATAATACAAGAGTGACTTAATGCTTGAGAATCCAATTTCACCAAGTAAAGAGTTGATCCAACATAATTTAGCAGTAGCTAGAGCAATCGTTTTGTATTCTACTTCAGTGCTTGATCTGCCAATAATATATAGGCTACTTTTCAAAGCTCCAAGAAATTAAAAATGATACAAGGAAAATGTAATAACTAGATGTAGATTAGCAAGCTTATGAAAATCAAGCCCAATAAACATTAGAATAAGCATAGAGTGTTAAGGAGGTAAGTCAGGTTAAGTGAAGACCATGGGATGCAGTAGATCGAAGATACCGAAGAATGCCGTTAACAATTGTCCAATAGACATCAATGGGTTAATGCAAGAATTGGAAAACTTTGTTAATTGCAAATTGTATGTTTGGTCTTGTGAGATAAAGGTATTGAAAGGCACCAACAGTACTGCAATATTTAAAAAGGTCAGAAAGGGGTAGACTATGATTTTTTGAAAGTAGTAGGAACGGAGTAATGGGAGTGGAGACAGATTTGGAAGATTCAAGATAGGTGCCTAAAGAAGATTATGAGTATATTTAGATTGGGTAAGAAGTAGAATGGTGGATGTAAATGTGGCTTCAACATAAAGGAAGTAGTGAAGGGTGCCAAGATCTTTGATGGTAAAGCTAAAATGAAGCTTATGAAGGATTGCTTAAATTAATTGTTGTGAAGAGTCTGTCAGCAAGACATCATTCACATAAACAAGGAGAAAGATAGTATAAGTGTTCATAGAGTGAATGAATATGGAATTGTCGGCTTTAAATGAAGTAAATATATGGTCAACAAGTCTATGATTTAATTTGTGAAACTAGGCTTTAAAAGTCTAGTTTAGACCATAAAATTCTTTATGAAGATAATATACATAATGAGGATGATGAGAATCAATGAATCCTGGCTGTTGACGCATAAAAATATTTTATGGTAAGTTCCCATATAGAAAGGTATTGTTAATATCAAGTTGATGAATTATCCAATTTTTAGCTAAAGCAAGGGTAAGAATGAGGTAAATGGTGGTTAGTTTGACTATTAGAATGAAAGTGTCAGCATATTCAAGGCTGAGAGATTGGTGATAACCTTTGGCAAATAAAGAGTTTTATAGTGGTCTAAGGAGTCATCAAGATTAAATTTGGTTCGAAGATCCATTTACAACTAATAATATTTGCACTTATAGGAGGAGGAATAGGGGACTAAGTATTGTTGTTGTAGAGAGCTTTGAACTTATCAAGTATCGCTTGCTAAAAATGACAAAATTTATTTATGTGAGTAAAGCAAGTAGGGTTTAGATGAGGAGAGAAAGCAATAGTGGTGTTGTAAGTAATGTGATCAGGAAAAGTTTTTATCTTACAAGTGCGGTTTTGATTACGAGTAATCATTGAATGAGAGGATGATCGGGGTGGTTGAGTGATGGGTGGTAATGTTAGAGGAAATATGGCAAGAGGAGTAGGTGAATCAGGAGTAGTGGAAACTGGTGTAGGATTGGATTTTGGTGGAAAAGTATATGATAATTGGAATTGTAATGGTAAAGGTAAAGGTAAATAAGTGGTAGGAGAAGAAGGAGAGGCATGCAGGAGATTAGGGAATTGAGCTTCAAGAAATTTATGTCAAGAGATATAGATTTTTCTTGTGGAAGGGTTAAAATATCTATATCTTTTATAAATGGGAGCATATCCAAGAAACATGTATGGAAAATATTTTGGTATAAGTTTGTTTATTCTAGTTTAACTGAGAAAGGGTTAATAGGTACATCCAAAACCCAAAGATGATTAAGGTTAGGAGGTGTATTGGATAGAAGTTAACAAGGAGATTTGAAATTTAAGATATATGATAGTAATATGTTGATGAGGCAAACAGTTGTGAAAAAGACATTAAACCTGAAACATTTCGGAAGAGAGCTATGAATAAGAGGCAAACAATTGTGAAAAAGTATTACCATTCCAATAACCACTTGATTAATACATGATATGGTTGAATTGAGTCAAGAATATTTGCATTGGGTGTCATGTATGAAGAAGCTGTAGTATTCGGAAGCCGTTTGGTAATTTCACTAGAAGAATATGGCGATGAATTTTTGGTAAGTTGAGTGTTTACATTTCTTTCTACGTACTATCGGATCTTGTTTTATTATTCTAATATATAAATCCTAATATATAAAGTTAGACTGTATAAAGATCTGTATAAAAATATAAGCTTAATATCGATCAATCTATAATATACTCTTTATATTCATTCATCTATTTAGATATCAATTTTCTATATGTAATGTACATAAAGTGCCAATTCTATTTATTCTTATTCTACTTATTCTATATTTTTTGATTTTTTTTCAATTTCCTTTATCTAGAGTTTTGACTTTAGTTATAAATTCATTACATAGGTTTTTATTTTTTTGGTTATTATCAAAATTCCAATGATTATACAACTCGTCAGAGGAGATTTTTCTGTTTTGAACAGGGATATTTTGTTTGTATCATTTTCAAAAAAGTTGATAAAGTGGGTAGATATGTAAAAGAGATTCTTCCTTTGCCATCACTTCGACATGTATAAAAAGAATATTGTGACATCTCCTTTCTTACAAAAGTATAGAAAGCGGGTTGAAGTTGTGAGCCGAGTTGCAGTCTCCATAAGCTGCAACGAAAACCGTTTCTGGTGGAGCTTGATGGAATGAGAACAATATCTGTTTGTAAAGTAGGAGTTTGGCTCACAATTCAGAGAAAGACGGAGGCGTTTTTGATTTTCCATTGCGGTAATGAAGACTCGTAGTCAAGAGGGAGACTATTGATGGTGAAGAGGACCAAATCATCAAACGACATTGGATCTCCGATTGCTACAAGGTCTTCAGTTGTAGAGGTGATGGTCGTAAGGTAATTGGTAATGAACTAATGATGGAATCTCCTTTTCTAGAGGTGTCAAGTCATCGGTGAATCAGAGATCGTTGAGCTGTTGTTTGTTAAAGGAAGTAAGTTTTGAGTGAAATCCAGAGGCTTAGAGCAGTGTCACAGTTGAGGCCAAGGATGCCACAGTGAAGGTGATAGAACAGTACACAAATTTATCCTTTTTCAGCTAGTCCGAGAATTATGCTGAAGGAGATGACGGACTATTGGTGGAGGTATGATGCTTTGGTGGTGGGTTGATGGATCCATCGATATACCTAATCAAGTCATAAGTAAGACGTATTTTACTTGGTTTCTCCAAATCAAATACTTTTTATTGTCTAGAATGGTAATGATGAAGTTTGTGATGTTGGTAATTAGTGGTGTAGTGAGGTCTGAATGCATTGTGAAACATCAGTAAGTAGAAGTGAAAGGCGTTGTAATAAATTTTCAAATTTTCCTTTCAACTCAATCCTTTTTTTTTTCCTTACAGGGAAAACAAACGTTACAAATTACATGTGAACATGAGGATGACAAACCCCTTAAACATTCTGTAACCAGTTTCTTAACATCCAACTCATTTATTGATTGAGAGTGAGAAAAAATAAATAAGTCCGATGTAAAGAAGAACAGGAGTCATAGTAATTTTTGATACAAGTAAATACGTTTTTAAAAGAAGGAATGTATTTACCTGTACCAAAAAGATGTTGTGCCCCTGTTTCTTTAACATTCAATCAAGGTTTTAAAAACTAAATTGGACTGTTCGGTTCGACCATAAAAAATTTGAAATGGTCAGTAATTTGGTTCGGTTTTACCTAATAATCTCTATGTATAAAAACCGACCGGTTTAAATTTTTTTACAATTAGATCAGACTGTCCAATCCGATTTTTTAAACTTTGGGCTTAAGGGTGGTCCTGCCTTTGAGCTTTTCTATTTTCGTTGTCAAGCTCTCCTGGTTTAGAGTTTAGACCACTAACAGGCAAAATCAACCTCAATTGTCTTAATTATCAAACGTAATTTAAGCTCATTGTTTTTAATTCCCATATTTCATTTAAATTTACATAATATATTTACTAATATAATTGTATAATATTATTTTTATATGTGTACATATATTCATATTTTGTTTATAGTACTTCATTGTCAATTATTTTAAATTTTTATATTAATTAGCAAGCATAATGTTTTGTAGGCATAAGTTTTATTTTAATTTTTAACATTTTATAACTTTTATGTTAAATAATTATAATTAGTAGAGAAAGTTAAAATTGTTTAATATAATTAAGTCTAAAATAATTATATATATTATGAATATAAATTATTTTGATTATAAATCTTCTTTTATTTCAAATATTAAGTAAATTAATTATTTACATATTCATATCTAGATATTTAAAGCCTAAGAACTACCATTTTTTTCACATATTTAAAACATCATGCTTAATAAGTTATAACTATCTTATTTCAAATTTTGTATTTAAAATTTATATAAACAAATACATATATGTTGAATATTGTTTATATAAAATAAAGAAGTTTAAATGAATTATGATTAATACGCAACAAACTCGATTTATCATGTTTTTATTCACTTTTAACTTTGAAAGCTTGTTTTTCAAAAGCATATTATGTAGCCCAATGTACATCTTTTCTAGGTAAAGCAATTATCGAAAATTCACTTTGAGAAATTCAAAACATTTTATTTGTGAGTAAATTTTGACTCTTAAAATAAATGAAAATATTTGAAGTTTTCGAGAAAATCTTGGGATTGCCTTTTTCCCACTCACGTATTCGTATTGTCTAAGTTGGGTTCTAAAGAGGAGGATTTGCCACAATGAATTAATTAAGAATATCTACCGATGATCAGTTCATATCTTATTTTGATCATATTTAAGTTAAAATTATATTGTATTACAAGTTTACAATTGAGAATAATTTCATACATTACTATTTTATTGTAGTAGAAGAAGTTGATGTAAATACTTTAGATGAAAGCGTAGTTTACGAATCTTTAAATAGCGATGGGAAATTTGGAGCTTTTGACGATGATGAGACACAGCTTCCTTCAGAAATACAATTTTGATTTTTAGTATTATTTTAATATTTATATTAGACTCATATTTTTTTTGAAATTTTAATAAAATATATTGCTCAAACGTTAAAAAAAACTACAATTTACAATCCTAATTAAAGGAAAATAAAGATGGTACAATTACTCTAAAGCCACTGCCTATTAACAACCCAAAAGCAACCGAAGCATCTAAATAAGCCATCTCCGTCTCATTGCCAAACAAATGCCTTCATGTTTTCCAGTGGCTATGAGAGCCTCTCTAATCACGTTAACTATGTTATTTGCTAATTCATATTTATGTCTTGCCTGCTACTTATATGTAACACCCCACTCCCGCAGGACCCGAACCCGACATCGTAGGTGATATCTGAATCCGTGCCCCACGAGGGTGGCATGCTACTGCGCTCAATTAGTCAAAACTCAGTACAAAAATTTTTGTTTTGTTTTGTTTTTGTTGTTTTTTTTTGAAACCACAATCACAACATAATAGACGGAGATTCAGAACCAAAATGGGCCCAATTTCATTCATAAACATTGTCAATCAATACACTACAATCAATAGAATTACAATAGCCCATTTGGGGCCCACTATAATTACAAAACACTATTTTTCAGAAATTGCGGAATACAAATTTGTATAAAATAATAAAATACGGAATGCAGACACAAACTGATCCCGACCTCTATCTTTCACTTGCATGCAGTTGGGATACTCCCATTTGTCTAACGAGGTACTCTTCAAAGCCTGAAAAATAATTGCAAATTTTGGGTGAGTTTTGCGAACTCAGTGAGGTAACCATCATCGAT
>JAOTBA010000009.1:6707878-6721530 GCA_025629845.1 Erythroxylum squamatum | reverse complement strand
GAATGTATAATACTAGGAAAAGATTGATGAATTTATGAATGATGAATGGAAAGTGATCAAATTTACTTAAGGCATAATGCAAACTAAATGATGTACAAGTCATGATGTATAAAAGATTAAGATTTGTGAATAAGGTTATATACCTGGAATGATAAATTGAGCATGCATTGAACACGACACATATATATGTGTGTAAATTTGAGTATTTATCTGATTGAGCAAGTAGTGATGTGTACATATGTGTATTGCTTGATTTAGAGGCACAAATTGATTAACACCATCCAAACATTACCAGTTCGTCGAGGCAATAGCTAACTAGAGTTTACTATGAGTAACCTAGATGTGTGACCTTCCATTAGAGATGTGTTCTATTTATATTTTTTAATAAACTTGATTTCTCTATATTGAATCGATATTGATATAATTGTGAGATTGATGATTCCAGACAATTGATTGTTCGAGGAGTTTGATATTCGAGACTGTATTGGGAATGTTTGTGATTTGAATGTGAATAAGGAAAATGAATTCTCAACTATACGTTGAATGCCAGACATAGATCTGATGAATTGTGGTAATTAAATGTGTTTCTTGACTGAAAGTGATTGATGATATATTATGTTAAAATGTTGCACTTCATTACATGAATATACATGTTCATGTAAAGGAGTTGTGACTAGAGCAACCAACATGAAAAGAGCTTTAAGCTTAGATATGTGCACATAAAGCCTCAGACTCAACGTTTAATGAACCCGGTATCCATAAAGAGTACAGGACAATACTGAAATGAGCCTAGTATCCACAACAGATACGTGACTGATAACTGATAAATAGGCACTCGGTCACAACAAAGTAAAAATAGAAGTGAGTCTTATTTGCATTTACATTTGTATCTTTGCATGTGTTTATGAAATTGTTTGCAAATGAATTTTGAATTATATTGAGATAACATTGTGAAATGCCTATGAACTTGATGGAGATATGAAGAATTGTGATAAATGAGTGAAATACTCTGAGATGATTATATGAAGTTTTTGCATTTAGAAGGTGCTTATAAAATGATTAAGTAAAGTGATTGTATTGTTAAGGTGCTTGTTGAAGTATGATGAATAATGTGATATATGGGGCATAAATCTATATGATGTGTTATATTGGTTGAGATGGGTTTTATTAAAGTGATATATATGATCTGTTTTGAGTGAACAAATCGATGATGGTTCACTCATTGAGTTCGCAAAACTCAACAACATTGCAACGTTGATTTTCAGGTACTAAAAGAAGACCTTGCTTGTAAAGCAATCTAGTTGGAGTTTAGTATTATCCATTTTAGGATCAAGATATGGCTCAAAGGTTTGGTTAACTATCATCTAAGGAGTTTAGATAAAGTGCTTGTATAGTTTTTCATCTTACGTAGAATATTTTGTATAAAATAGTGTGAATACATGTGGTTTTTGTGTTGTAACTATATGGATGGTTTGTAATGAAATGACAATGTAAAATAATTTTTTTAATGAAATGAGATATGTTAACATTTTAATACTTATGTTCTTTATGATGCCATATGAAGTGAATGTGATTACTCTCACATGCCATTCCCGTAGGGTATGTGCTCAGATATTTTGAAGAATGTCGGGCATATGTCTTATGGTAGTGGGATGTTACATTTCTTATATTATACTTCTATATCAAACTCTTGTAGTAGTAGCACCCATCAAATAAGTCTCAATTTTTGTCCTTCTTGGTAAAAAGATATTTTAAAGTAGCGTGGTCAGTGAATATGATCACTTTAGAGCCCAAAAGGTACAACCAATGCTTGTCACACGTATACACCACTATGAGTAATTCCTTTTTTGTGGTGGTGTAATTAGATTGAGGTCCTATAAGGGTCTTGCTTGCATAGTATATTGTGTGCAACCATTTGTCTCTCCTTTGTCCCAATACGTAACCTATAGCTTGGTCACTTATGTCGCTCATGAACACAAACAGGGGTGTCCAATCTAGTGGCATTAATATTGGGGATGATGTTATTGCCTCCTTTAATTGATTAAATGTTAATAAACAATTTTCGTCAAAAAGGAAGAGCACGTTCTTGACTAACAAGTTTGTCAAAGGTCTTGCAATTTGTCAAAAATCTCTAATGAAGCGACGATAGAACCTAGCATAGTCTAGGAATCCACACGCACCCTTTACATTGATTAGGGGTGGGAGTTTCTCTATAACTTTGGTTTTTGCTCTATCTAATTCAAATCATTGGTGTGAAATTTTATGCCCAAGCATTATCCCCTCCTGCACCATAAAGTGACACTTCTCCCAATTCAACACTAAATATGATTCTTCACATCTTTGGAGTACCCTGTCCAAATTGGTTAGACACATTTTAAAAGAATCTCCAAAAACTAAAAAAATCATCCATGAAAACTTCCATTATATCGTCGATCATATCTACGAAGATAAACATCATACATCTTTGAAATGTTATTGGGGCAATGTATAATCTGAAAGGCATCCATCTATACACAAAGGTACCATAAGGACACGTGAATGTGGTCTTTTCTTGATCCTCAGGGTAGATGAATATCTGATTATACCCCGAGTAACCATCTAAGAAGTAGTAGAAGGAATGACCAGCCACTCTTTCTATCATTTGATCTATGAATGGGAGAGGGAAAAGGTCTTTTTTAGTCACCTTGTTGACTTTGAAATATCTATGCATACTCTCCATTATGTGACTATTCTTTTTGAAATGAATTATCCTCTTTCACTCTCCATTACATTCATTATACCTTTATTTGGTATACACTGTACTGAGCTAACCCATTCACTATCAGATATGGGATAGATTATCCCCGCATCTAAGCGTTTTACTAATTCTTTCTTAACCACTTCTTTCATGTGAGGGTTCAACCTATGTTGACGTTCCTCACTGCTCTACATCATACAAACATTTGGGCTTATACCGTGAACATCTGATATTTGCCATCCTTTGGCATTTATCTGCTTCCTGACAATAGCTACCACCCTACTCACTTGTTTCCCATCCAGTTGGATAGAAATGATGATAGGTGAAGTTTGAACTTCACCTAAGAAAGTATAACAAAGATGGGTAGGCAAAGGTTAAGCTCGAAAGTGGGTGGTTTCTCTGTGGAGGCTGGTATGGGAGCTTCGGTTCGGACTAATATTTCTTCATGAGTTTGAACACTCGACTCCTCCATCTCATCCTCTCCTTCAGACTCAACCTTGTTTGCCTTCTCAGCTTCATGATTTGTCTCCACTTCTATATATTTTACTTTTGCAACGCAACTCTCTACTTGTTTTTGCATACCTTCTTCCACAACGTCAATTTTCATGCATGCGCTGCTTTCCTTCAGATTCTTTAAAGCCTTGTTCATAATAAATTCCACTTGATCCTCACCAATATGAAATGTCATTTTTCCTTTATGAACATCGATTAATGCTTTTCCTGTGTTCATGAAAGGTTGCCCAAGAATCAATGGACAGGTCTTATCCTCTTCAAAATCAAGAACCACAAAGCCCACAGGAATAATGAACTTGTCCACTTTCATCATAATGTCTTCCACCACCCTAAATAGTCTTTTAATACATTGATCAGTCAACTGAATTAGCATTGAAGTTAGCTTGACCTCATCGAGCCCCAATTTCCTGAATATCGTTAAAGGCATAAGATTGATACTTACTCCTCAATCATATAGGCACTTTGTGAATTCAAATTCACCAACCACATAAGGTATTGTTAAACTTCCTAGATCTTTCAGCTTGGATGGCATCTCGATAGTGACTATGGGACTACAGGTACTAGTCAAAGCTACTATTTGGTTCTCTTCCCAAGTACACTTCTTTAGTAATATGTCCTTCAAAGCTTAACATATTTGGGTATCTTTTCTAAAGCCTCTAAAAATGGAACTTTAATTTCTTTTGCAATCACTGAGGATATGGAGCTTTGGGTGGGTATGGCAGAGGGGCAACATAAGGAGGGTATTCGCTCATGTCCGCGTCTTTCTCTTTTTCTTGGTCTTTCTTAACAAGAAGAGGGTTTGCAACTTTTACCTTTGTGGGTTCTTCAAGTTCCTTCCCACTACGAAGTGTGATAGCTTTTCGTTGCTCCCTAAATTTTGTTTCAAAAGTGCTAGGGAGATTCCTCGTATTTAGTGTAAAAAAACTTGTCAATTGGCTTATTTAAACCTCCAAATTGTGGATAGAAAAGGCATGATTCTTTGTTACTTTCTTGAATCTAACTTCGAAATTCTTTTGAGGATCATCTAGGCTTCCAAGCTTATCCAAAATCTTATCCAACTTAGAGTCCATCGAGTTTGGTTTCTCCTATTGAAAACTAGGTAGCCTTTAAGATCGAAATTGGCCTCCCATGTTGTTCGACCATCAGAGGTTCGGGTAGTTCATCTACCTAGGGTTATATGTGTTAGTGTAAGGGTTGACCCCCTCCTATATAATTAACTAATTCTACTTCTTCACTTTGCATCAGGAAGTAGGCGATGGTATCATGATTATCTTGCCCACATAACTTGCATCTTTGTTGAATGGCCTTAACAAGGGCTTAATAAGAACTTTCATATTATTCAACTGTTGTGTTAAGTTGTCAATTTTTGCTTGCATCTCTATCATTTGGTCAACAGTTATAGCTCCCTTATGTTCTCGGATGGTTATGTGTTATTTACTTCGGACATTTGTCCATAGATAATTGTTACTAGTCATTTCTTCAAGTAACTCCTCTGCTTCGTCAACAGTATTTTGCATAAGCAATCTACCCGATGTTGCATCTATGGTACATCTCGTGGGTGGATTGACTCCATTATAGAACGTTTGCAAAAGAAATTCTTTTGGTAAGTTGTGGTGTATACACCTTCTTTGCAAATCCTTATATCTTTCCCATGCCTTGTAAAGTGATTCCCTATCACTTTGTTAGAAGTTCGTGATTTCTTTTATCATCTTCGTAGTTTTAGTAAGGGGAAATACTTGTCCAGGAATGCACGTACCTATTGCTTCCATATTGTGACATTGAGGGACTGAGAGAGTGATACCAAGCTTTGGCTCTATCCCTTAGTGTAAAGGGGGAAAACCTTATCCTAACAATGTCTTCCGACATTTTATGATATCGAAAGGTATCATATATTTCAAGGAGTTCACTTTATGTACATTCGGATCCTCGTTGATCAGTCTATATAATTGCACATCTATTTGCAACATGTTTAGTATGGCTAGCTTTATTTCGAATTAAGGTGCTTGAATAGGTGGACTAGCGATACCTTGATTGGTCGCATTAAACCCCAATCTTATGAAATCCTTGAGGGTCCACGGTTGCTTCCCTTGGTTTCCTCCCTGATCGAACTCTTGATGAAACTCTTCCTCTATTGGTTCTTCAATTTATTCTTTTTAGTGTTTGTCCCTTTGAATAGCTCGTTCCAAGCGAGTGATGTCGAGTACTAGGGTTTTAACGATTTGACTAAAACTTCGAGTGACTCCTATGTTCATACAAATGCACGGACACAAGTGTGATGAGAACACCTTAGGCTACCCTAACTAAACTAATCTTATTACTCCCCGACAATGGCGTCAAAAACTTGTTGAGGCAAGTTTTAATCTATTTAAAACCATTAATATATTGCAAATGCACAGGTCGTGGGTGTAGTATGTGAGGTGTCGATCCCTCGAGGAGTTGTCGACTAATCTAATTCTAAATTATCTAAAGGCATAAAGAATTATTAAAATGAAAATAAAAATTGAACAAAAAAGTAAACACGTGAAGATGATTGAGAAAAAGTTACTTTGTAAAATTAACACAAAAGAAATCGAATATTAAGCACCATCAAACGCACTATGGAAAATCACACAAGAAAATTTACCAAATTATGAGAAAGGGATTTATTCTATCATCAATGCTAACCTAATCACTTTTGTGTTAATGTGGTGTTAGTTCTAGACTATTGGTAATCTCTCTCGAGTTATAATCACTAAACCCTAATTAATAAACTCTAATTAAGTCAAGTTAATTAGAGTTACAAAAAATATCATCTCTTAATTAACAATCAGCCCCCAACCTAATCAGTTCTTAAGCCTTCTAATAAACAACTGGGTCTTACATGAGATCTCTCTCCATATAATTACCGATTTGATTATTTACATGGTCTATGGTGTAGTTTAACTCTCATTACCTAACCAAGTCATTTTGCATTTAGTTCACTCTCTCAATTTATTACCGAAGCATGAAGTTATAACAAATAATCACAACACCCAAGTGAATTAACACAAAAACAAATAGATTAACATTGAATCAAGTTTAATTCCCTAAAGAAAAGTTAGAATATCATCATCAATCCCAAATCCATTAACATAATCATATCCATCTTACATATTCAAAGAAGAAAATAACAAAGATGAAAAGCAAATGTCACTTGGACAGGATCGGTATGGCTTGGGACAGTAGTAGTAGCAGAAGCCTGCTCCTCTCTCCTCTGCTTCCTCTTCTCTCTCTTCTTCTTCCTTCTTCTTGTAGTTTTCCCAAAGTGGTAAAAATTGGAGCCCCCATGGGCTCTTTCTCTATCTTTATATAGTTTTTTCTATTTTAGGTAAATCCTAGGATTTTTTTAGGTCTAAAAAGTCTCTAATATCCCTCGGTAAGTCGCCTTCGGGAGGTTGTCAGTGTTGTCTGCCACGTAGACCATGATCGTGGCACTTAATTTAGCTCTTTGTCACGATCGTGGCAGACCAGGCTATGATCGTGGCTCCTCCCAACTGCTTCTGTCACGATCGTGGGCCTAGGTCTGACTCTGGGCTTCCTTTGATTCTCCTCCGTTCTTCTTTATTTGTTCTCAAACACTAACAAATACATTAAGGCACCTCAAATACACAAAATTAAAGCATAAAATTATACTCTAATCCATATAACACTCAAAACACAAACATTTAACTAAATAACATGATCCTAACCTAAACATGCACTCATAATTCAATTTAATAACTAAACACATACTAAACTACCCACTAAAACATTATGCAAACTACCACTATCAATGCTAAACCATCATTTAGGTAATATTTAACTCTGAGAAATCAAGCTATTAGGAGGTTGTTTATGTGATTCAAACCCATAATCTTACGGTCATAAAGGAGCAACTTTTCTTAGTTGCCCCAAGACTCTCCCTCGTACACACAAGTTATTTCATGACAACTAGTTAATTTTCCTTGAACCAATTTGTTTCATAATCCCCCAAAAGGATTTCATAATTTTCTAAATCTCATTATATAAAGACATAGGCAATAGAAAAGTGCTCATGCAATATATAGGCATTAATTGAACTATGGATGTAAAGAGCACCTCTTTTCTTACTTTAGAAAAGAATATAATTTCCAAGATGATATTTAATTCCAAACTTTTCTTTTAAGAATGAAAAGTTATCTTTTTTGCCTCTTCCATTCAAAGAAGGAAGTGTAAGATATTTTTTGTCTCGAGAGTTCTTAAATATAACAAGGATGGAATCCATAAAACAAGAAGATACATTAATGCTAAAAAACACCAAACTTTTTGAAAATTAATAGCTTGACCCTACTCATCCTCATATTGCTTCAAGATGGGTTCATGTAACGATTTTCATCATTTGTGGAATCAAATAAAAAGAATCTATCATCTGCAAAAAGTAGATGTAAAATTAGAGGGGCATCTTTACAGATCGTACACCTATGAATTCATTTTTCTCTATAGATGTATGCTAGATATGCATTATTTTTAGAAATATTTATGGTATATTGCTTGTATTACAGATGATTTTTTAAGGATTTGATAATTAATTTTAGAAGAATTTTCATTTTAGGTCTTATTTATGCCTATATAAGGAAAATGAGTGAAATTACAAGAGGAGACCGAATTAGAGCAATTTTAAAAGAATCAGAGAAGGACCTATAAACTCAATGCCTACACATTACTATGTTAAGGGTCATGTTTAAAAGTGGTCATTTTTATTTTACATAAGCACCTTACACAGGCCTATGTTGCCTCTAGATAAAGAACATAATACCCTACATGATCTCGTGTAGGTCCTGTGTTATCATTATTGATTTTCAAAGAATTTCTCTGAGAACACAGCCAGCTATACGGACTCATGTTTGAGGAAATGTAACTCATTAAAAAGATAGGGATTTAGATTTTAAAGAAAAGACAAGTATGAAAGAAGATGTGTTTTTTTGGACAAGAAACATCTTAAAGTCATTTTGAAATTGTTTTACTTCAATTTTGATCAATACTACATCATTCCCTAAACATAGGGCAAGATTTTAACAAGAATTCTTTAAATATTCAAGATTCAAGAATAATGGTTTCTTTATCTTGTTTTCTTTATTATCTTTGTATTAATGCTCTTTGTGTGATTATAAACTAAATTAGGATATAGATTTAGGTAGGATGAACATAGGATATAATATACTTTGATTGATTTTTCGTTCAATGAATTTAAAGTTTTTTATGATTTATCCATATTTTTATATTAACTTAATAAAATGAGAAAAAGTGAAAGATACAATAATTGATTCATGCATTGAGATTCAAGAGAAGTGATATATGTTTAGGTCATAACATGGATAAAGAGGGCTAAATATGAGTTATTCAAGATAAAGCTACAAAATCTTCCTAGGTTAGGGCAAAACCTATCAAAAGATTTTATAGAAAGAATTAAAAATTCTTAGGTTGTCTAAATTCAAAAGGGATATCAATACATATGAATACGGGTTATAGGTCTTAAGAGAGATTATGATCTAAGTTAGGAACTCTTACTAGTCCAAAAAACTCGAGTAATTCATTAACAAACAATGAAATTGGATATGGTAAAGTCCTACATAATTGTTAACCTAAATATAGTTATTCTATTGATTAATATATTCTTGATTATTACATTGCCTTAGTGTTTAGACTTGTTATTTACTTTATTTTCTGATTCAATCATCTATAATCGTTATTCTAGCTTATTAGGTTTATGTATAGTGGGTAGTTAACTAGTAGTCCTTATGGGACCAACCTATACTTGCACATCCTACTTATAACTACATCATACGCATATAGAAACAGAAAACCATGCTTTTAGCACCATTGCCAGAGACTAGGGATTAATGTTTACATATCTACAAAAACTAAATAGATTAGATTTTTGGTTTTGTTTTATTATCTATTTACTAAATTTCTTTTACTCTTTCTCTTTTAAAGACTGCTAACTAGTGAATGTTGTCGACGACAAACAAATATAGAAAGAAACCAACTTCTTACAACACAAATTAATGTAGTAGTAGAAAGTAGGGATCGTTCCCATGAGAAATTTTGACATTAGTAGTTACGCAATAAAAGGGGGTTTTAAATTATGAATTAAACATAATTTAATTGGAATACGAATTTGAAAAATAACTAATAGCAAAACAATGAGAATTTAACTTTTAATAGGAATAAATCTTGGTTTCTGATCTCCTTCATTATTGAACTTGGATGATCATCGACACTAAAAAAATCAATTTATTTGTTAAGCATTCATCGTGGTAAATTTCTTTACCTATTTTCTCTTCTGTTTAGTTAACCAAAACATGTATTCGCATTAATCCTTATTAATTAATAACCTAGATATGATCTCAGATTTAATTAATTAATAGCTTTACGAATTATGAAAATCGACAAACTAGACAACATACATAAGATGTATATTTAGCCTAGACAACTATTTTTCCTATAATCATATCCCTAACGTAGTAGAAAAATATCCTAATCGCTACTTTTGATTAAAAGAATTGAACATCAACCCATTCAATCTAGCAATTGATTGAATAAAATCACAAACTAGTTGTACACCTACCTGCAAAATCAAACAATCAAAAGATAACCCAAAAAAATAATTAATACTTGACTAATAAATCGATTCAAATAAAGAACAAAAGTCTCACAACATTCAGAGTTCGATAACTAGGATTCTGTAAACCAAGAAATAAGAGTTTAGTTACCCAACATCACAAATTTTCCTAACTATTTATGACTGTCGGCGTTCTTGATTTTCTTCTTTGTTTCATGTCCAACCATCGTCCTTGTTGCTTTATTTTTCTCTTTTTCGCGTCCAACCATCGTCCTTGTTGCCCACTCCTATCCATTGGAGCTGGCACCGACACTTGTGATCGTTGGCCCATGGTGTAGGTAAAAGCCTGAGCAAAGGCTTGAAAGAACTGCGGATCCATAGGGTTTGCTTGAGGCATGGGAGGAGGCGGTGGAGGCACTTCCTGTTGCATACTAGGTGCCTCAGAATTCGAAGCAGAATGAGTCCCAGCATCTTGCGGGACATAGGATTCATCCGTGCTCCCCTGACGAGAATGAGATCGAGTCACAGCTCCTCGAGTTCTCTTTCGAGGCGGCATTTTCACTCCTTCAATATAAAACCATTAAAAACTTTTAGTTCAAGAAAATTTTTTTTCAAAGTATGTTCAAATCATATAAAACAATTCAAATCATGTAAAAAAATTCAAAACAATGCAAGTTGTTCATTTAAAATAATACAATGCAAACCTGGACCTAAACCTCGTCTCTCTGATACCACAACATGTTGGACCCCGTTACTGGAGCCCAACATCGGACACGGAAGCACAAAACTTGAGCGTGGAGGAAAGACTTAGAAGTTGAAAATTTAGGAGAAACATCTTTCGGAAGCAAAGGGGGCGTCGCCGCGGCGACTTGTTGTTTCGCTGTGGCGAAACCTTTCGGGAATTTTACGCCGCGGCGAGCGAATCATCTTTCGTTGCGGTGAACCCGCAATTTTAGCTTCGCCGCGGTGACCAAATGGTCTCGCCGCGACGAGAGCCTCTTGAGCAGAACCCACAACTTAAAAAAAGTATACTTAAACATAAACTCAAGCAATCTTCCAAAATCCAAATGCATATTTCATTAATAACAGAAGTAAGAGTCTTACAAAGCTTTAATGGCATTTCAAGCCATAATACATCAGTTGAGTTCAAGAACCAAAAATACAAAATACATTCGAACTAATAAAACTTGAAATGTGGCTAAAGCTTTGAATTCTCGAAAATATAACTTAAAAATACAAAAATATGCCAATTCGGAGTGATGCCCTAACTCTTGACTTACTTGATCTCTTGTTCATTACCTGATTAGGGGGAGGAGAATGGGGGTGAGCTATAAAGCTCGTGGGTAAGTCCACATGTCAATATAATCATCTCCAAATTCTTGATTTTCAAACAATTCATGGGAAATTATAAATCATGTACGAATCAAACTTGTCAACAGATCATAAGCACATAAGCACATCAGAATGATTTGGGTAAGTCCAAATTCATGACGCACTACACATACCCATATAATGGTCCTGTGTAGCCGTAAATTCTTGAGGGAGTCCTTGAGGGAGCTCTATGCCACTAGCGGGCAGGCGGAAGAAGCCTATACTTGGGTCAACGTGCACGTGATGGTTCTTGAGGGACTACCACAAACCCACATAACATATATAGATCAAAATCTTATAAACTTGTTGCCCAAAATGGCACATTTTCTTGAAAACTTGCATTTCATAAACTTGATATCCTTACAAAAATCATTTCTGCAAACATAATTTCATAAACATGTATTCTTTTAAGGAGAAAACCTTTTTCAAAGTCTTTTCATCAACCATCAACACAATTCATGTAACAAACATATAACAATTTCACAATTCTTTCAAAAAGCAATAAAGGCAACATTGATGATGCAATTTAAATCATTAAATTTCCTTGATTTGAAGAAACAATGAGTGGCTTAATTACTCTATTATAAATGTGTACCCACATTGAATTGCTTGCTTATAAACTTTCTTAGAGATGTCTTTCCTCTTGTTACTCTTTCTCCTCTTGCCTCACTTGATTTCCTTAATCAACAACCAAAATTCCATTCAATTTGGTGTTGAAATCGGAAAGTCATACTTTAGCATTTTGGACTATAACTTATGCTGAAACAAAAATTATATACTTAAATTCCATCTAAATTTTGAGATTCTTAGAGACTGAATTTAGACTTAATTCCTCCATACAATTTGTAGTCTTATGTCTCTAGTTTACAGAAAATCAAAAATCACTCAATTTGGACATCTACATCAAAGGTTATACCCAAAATACCAAAATATGTCTATGTAGAAAAATTGGGTTTCGCCGCAGCGAAATAAGAAGCTCGCCGCGGCGAAATTGTTTTAGTTCTCCTCGGCGAACGTGCCCAAAAACCCTTTCGAAAGACATTTTTCTAACATTCATCACCTATATACTTCCCATCTTTCAAATATAACCTATTTTAACTTTAAAACAACTCTTCCACTTCATTTCCAACCTCATTTCAACCCAATATCATTTACAAAACATCAAAATCTATCTTTGATCATTAACCCTAAAAGAGAACACTTGCCTATAGCTTTCACTAACACTTTCCACACATGTTAATGGTTTCATCTAACTAAACAAGATGGAATAATGCTCATACTTACTTGTTGATGCTTCAAATTCTTCAAATTCTCCAAACCCTAGCTTTCTTCTCTTTCTCTTCTTCTTCCTTTGTCTCCAACGACACTCACTTCCCAAACCAAGGCAACAATTTCTTCTTCTTCTAATTTCCACTCCTAATAATCATAAAATGTCCATTATGCCCTTCCATGTAACCCTTATACCTTTTAACCTTAAGTGATCTTCCCATTTTGCCCTTATGCAATCTTACTTCTTCAATTTAACTTAGACCATACTATACTCTAACTTAATCTTAATTTCTCCATTTAATACTTCTAATTCCATCAATATAGGCAATAAAGCCACCAATTATTGACATACTAATTAAACTCTAAACAAAAACAATTAATCAATCAAGACCTCAAAAACAAATCGAAATCATGCTTATTTAATAAGAAAAAGAATTCGGGGGCCAACATTTCTCCCCCTCTTAAAAGAATTTCGTCCTCGAAATTCTTACCTGAGTCATTGAAAAGATGCAGATACTTCTCTTTCATAACTTCCAATGGCTCCCATGTGGCCATGGTTTCTACACAAGACTTTAACTAGCTAAACTGTCTTGTTCCTAAAGACCTTCTCCTTGGTTTCCAAAATCTCCACTAGAATCTCCTCATAACTTAGATCATCTCTCAGCTGAACCTCAGTGGTCTGAATGATGTGGGAGGGATCCTACCTATACCTCCTCAGCATGGAGACATGAAAGACATCATGTATCTGTGATAACTCCGGTGGCAACACCAACCTATAGGCTAGTGGTCCAATCCTCTCAACAATCTCATAAGGACCCACATATCTCGGACTCAACTTGCCCATCTTGCCAAACCTCATTACTCCTTTCTAAGGAGATGTCTTAAGGAAAACTTTCTCACCGACATCATACTCCATCTCCTTTCTGTGTGCATCAGTGTAGCTCTTCATTCTATCCTCAGCTGCTTTAAGCCGCTGCTTAACTAGATTGACCTTGTCAACTGTCATCTGAATCAATTCTAGTCCTATCAGTTTCCTCTCTCCTTCTTCATCCCAGCATATCGGAGTTCTACACCTTCTTCCATACAGTGCTTCATAAGGAGCCATCTGAATGCTCGAATGGTACGAATTATTGTAAGCAAATTCGACCAATGGCAAATGTTCAT
>JAOTBA010000009.1:6675790-6693593 GCA_025629845.1 Erythroxylum squamatum | reverse complement strand
TAAACCTAAAAGGAGGCGTAGAAGAGAGAGGAGGTGTAGAGCAGAGGCGGCGAAATCATAGCAGATTAAGCTTGAGAGGATGCGTAGAGCAGCAGCCAGATCTACGCGATGAGATGAGGCGAGGTCAAGGAGGAGAACAACCGGGCGATGAGGGGAATCGGAGAAGACAGCAACCAAGCATCGGTGGCGGTGAGACGCTCCAGACACCGGCGACAGAGACGGTGAGAGCGAGAGAGTGAGAGAGAGAGGGTGAGAGTTAGAGAGAAGAGTAGAAGACTGAAGAAAGAGAGGCGGTAGTAGACTCGGGGTCGGGGGGGCCGGAGGGTTGGGGGGTAGGTTAAATTTTTTTTTTGCAAATAAGTCCTCCGGTACCCGAAATTTTTTGGTATATTGGGTACTGGCCGGTACCCAATAGAAAACCCCAATACCGGCCGGAACGGTACGGATCCCAATACACTAGCTCCTGCTGTTCACGCCTAGTTGCCTGATGTCCCACCAGCTGCTTCAATCATTTCTTGCCAACAGCCCTTGCTATCTTAGTGGAAAGAGTTTTTTTGTAAGTAAATACCGTGAGTGGAGAGTTGGCGAGTAATGGAGCCCCCAGAAATCCCTCCTAGTGCTTTGTTGTAAGTGTCGCGTCTCCTCCTCTTTTTACTGTAATGTTGGTGGAGCCTCCCTCTTGCTGGAGCCTGGTGGTTGTTCTCCTGGAGCTAGCATGTGCCTCCTCTCTACTCCAAAAACGTTCTCCTCTCCTCTACCTGGTGGGTCACGCATCTTTTTTTTGTGTAGTGCCATATCCCACCATTTTTGTTGCTTCCTTTTGTGGGTCTGTCGCGTGGTCCAGCTGTGTCAAATCTCCTTGGCTGCGTGAGTTGTTTTCTGCATGCGTGGTCTGCGTGATTTTTACTCCTTCATTCACGCCTGATGCTTTGGTGGTCACGCACTCTCCTTCTCTTGTCTTTAACAGCTGCCAACATTGAAGTCCCTAGTCACCAGCTGCCTCCAGAATATTGTCTTCAACGTTCTCCATTCTAGCGTAAATTTCGTTTTGTTTTTTTGTGGTGTGCTGGCATGGTTGTTTTAGTGTGATGTCCCTCTAGTCCCTCAAGCTACATTTTACCTCTAGCTGATTGCATTTTGGACATTCTTTCTGGCAACCAACAACAATCCTAACATGAGCATTCCCAACAAAATTTTATGTCTTTTTTCAATCAAAGTCATATTTATTATCATTTTTTTCATTTACAAATTAAACATAAACCATTATAAATGCATATTCAAGGGAACTAAACAAATTAGTGGGTAAAATATGTATAAAACCCAATAATTAATTCAAAAATTAAGGTAAAATGCCATTAATTATAATGAGAAAATGCATCCAACAACTGGTGCCTTCATGTGCGATGGATAGAGTATCCCTCATCTCCTTCGCAGTGTTGCATCTGTGAACTTTATTGTACTTGCTTCTGCTTAGGGCATAACTTAGAAAGAATTTGGCCTTTGAATTTAGCTGGAATCTCACTTTTTGATCTACTGTCCATCTAATTCATGGAATAGCATTTCCTTCATCATCTGCCGGTGTATACGATCCATTCTCTATAATCTCCCAAAGATCAATATGAGTTGATTCAATGAAGAGCCGCATCCTGCCTTTCTAGTAATGGTAATCTTCACCTTTGAATGGAGGTGGTCTAGTGGTAGAGCCGCCTTCAGCTATATATACATGTGATTCTGCCATGGATCTTTATCCACACTTTGTAACGGTGGCTCTTGGACATCGAGCTCTGATACCAATTGAAGTAAATCACACGTTAGTATAGACTTTATGTTCAATATACAAAATGTACAAGAAGGAGGGGTTGAATTATGTATTCTTTTTCATGAGTACAATCCCCTTATATATTTTTGAAAACTTGCTTTCTCAAAAACTACTAAGTAAGAACATCACGGTGTATTGCAGTTAACTTCTAAGTTCTTGCATAAAAACAATAGGAATAAAAATTGAGAGTTTAAGAGTAGAAGTTGACACAGCAATTTTATCCTAGTTCACCCCAAACCGTGGGCTACGTCCAGTCCTTAGAATCCTTTATGGGATTTCACTTTGCTTCAGAAAAGTACAAGTATTCTTTTCACCAAACCTCTTAAGGTCTCTGACAGCAAGTATTGTTTTTCTCACTTAGCCTCTTCAGGCTCTCAGCTTTTCTTCTTTCTTACAGAAATATGTTTGCGAGCTTTGTTACAGAGAATAGTAGCTCTCAATGTTTAGCATAATGAATGCAGTGTTTCTAAGTTTTTTAAAATCTCTAACACTTTTAAAAATCACTAACTTCGCTAACTTTTTTTGTCTTCGACTCCGACTCATATTTATAGCCTTCGCCTTCAACCGCTTCTTGATAACTGCTTCTTTCTTCTTGAATCTTGATCTTTGAAGAAACAATTATTCATTTGTGTTCTGTAACTAACTCAAACTGATTAACCATCCGACGTGGTATCGAGTCTTCGTCTTAGTTTTGCTTCAGCTTCCGCTTCGTCTTAGTTTCCACTCTGTCTTACTTTTGCTTCTCCGCTTCGTCTTACTTTTGCTTCTCCGCTTCGTTTTACTTTTTCTTCTCTGCTTCATCTTAGTTTCTAATATCATTATTATTTGATTTTCATCAAAATTATTAATCATGAAGTCATTTTGATTTAACAGTCACTTCATCTGTGATGACATCATATGATCTATAGGAATGTATCGTTTATAAGGATATATCGTCTGTAAGGACGTATCGTCTGTAATGACTTCACTTTATCTGTGATGATGTCATATCGTCTATAGGAATCTATCATCTGTAAAGACGTATCGTCTGTGATGACGTCACTTCGTCTGTGATGACGCCATATCATCTGTAGGAATGTATCGTCTGTAAGGATGTATCGTCTGTAAGGACGTATCGTCTGTGATGACATCACTTCGCCTATAATGATGTCATATCGTCTGTAGGAATGCTCTGTCTTAAGAGTTGCATTCCCTTAAGTTAACTTTTCTTCATCTTAAGTTGACTCCTTTCGTCTTAAGAGTTGCATCGTCTTAAGTTGACTCCATTCGTCTTAAGAGTTGCATTGTCTTAAGTTGACTTTGCTTCGTCTTAAGTTCACTCTAATTTGTCTGCTCTGCATTCGTCTGCCTTTCTGCATTCATCTACTTTTTGCATTCGTCTGCTTCTCGATTCGTCTCTTCTCGATTCTTCTGCTTCTTGCATTCGTCTGCTTTTTGCTTCATCTGCTTCTTACTATCGTTTGCTCCATTTTTGACCCTTCAGACGATAGAATCTAACTCTGAGGTTTTCATGAAAGTTGTAGATCACGAAGCCTTCTATCATGACATCCCAAGATGATCTTAATATGATACCCCTAATGACAGTTATGCTAATTGTCCCAAGACAGGTGTAATATTATTGAGGTCAAAACCCTGTTCGAGTCTTTCAGGCATAACTGTGTGATGGAATCTCCAAATGTGATGATTCTTGTCTCTAAATAAAATAGAGAAATAGAGCCATAATGGTCAGAACAAGTCGAAATGGAATTCCAATTTGAGGCTTCCCAAAATCTGTTAGGAAATAGGAGAAGTGTGTTGTTTTGTTGTTTGCCCTGGTGGGGGCACGCCACTTTTATGGGATACGCGTTCAGATGTCACTTAGGACGTCGGGCCCGTGACTCACAAGAGCTGGGTGCCCAACACTTATGGTATCAGAGTGACTAGATTTAGGTCTAAGTTTGTAACTAGGTTTAGGAGTATCCTAGGCATGAAGAGGAGTCTAAGACATGAAATAAGCATGCATTGTTTTAAAGTGAAATAACTTACAATTGTTTTAAATTGATTTACAAGATTTGAAATTGTTTTATATGTTTTAAATTGTTTTACATGATTTGAAGTTGTTTTGCATGAAACATGAACTAAAGATTTTAAATGATTGTATATTGAAAGAGTGAATAATGCCGCCTCGAAAGAGAATTCGAGGAGCCGTGACTCGATCTAGTTCTCGCCAAGGGAGCACGGATGAATCTTATGTCCCGCAAGATGCAGGAACACATTCTGCTCCAACTCTTGAGGCACCTAGTGTGCAGCATAAGGTTCCTCCATCGCCTCCTCCTATGCCTCAAGCAAATCCCATGGATCCACGTTTCTTTCAAACCTTTGCTCAGGCTTTCACACATGCCATAGGCCAAGAGTCACAAGTTCCGGTGCTAGCTCCAATGGAGAGGAGTGGCCAGTATGATAAGCTCCGTAAGTATGGAGTTGTAGATTTCACTAGGACTACAAATCCCGAAGAGGCTAAAGCATGGTTGAAGAGGACTGAGAGAGTCCTGATTCAGATGAAGTTCTCTGACAAAGAGAATCTGGATTATGTAGTTAGCTTGCTATAAGGGGATGCACTTCATTGGTGGGTACCAGTGCCCCACAGTCAGGTTATGCCTCCGGTGCTAACATCGAGAGATTTTTTGGAAGCTTTCAGGAGGAAGTACTTCTAAATCTCACCCAGAGGGATATGAGTGTGAGTGAGTATGAATTAAAGTTCACTCAGCTGTCCCGGTATGCAGCCAATATTGTGGTGAATGAGGAGGATAAGTGTTGCAAGTTCGAGGGAGGACTGCATTTGGGGATTAAGGAGAAAGTTCTTATCCACAATTTCTGAAACTACCAACAATGGTAGATGCTGCACTCCAGGCTGAAAAACTGGAGAATATAAAAAATGAAGTAAGCAGGAAGAGAAAGAACAGGGAGCAGTCTTCTAAGAAAGAAATGAGTGCTCTAATGTCCGAGAGGAGTACAAGGAGTTATCACACGCAGAGTGAAGTGGGAAGTAGCAACCCTACCAAAAGCAAGCAGGCAAGGGCGGTTTCAGGGCAACCTTAGGTATGGGAAGAATGGGAAGGACAGGGAGGAGTAAATACACAAACCCCCAATGTGAGCATTGTTGGTAACTTCACAAAGAAGAGTGCTTCAAGTTACTTGGAGCATGTTTTTGATGCGGGAAGAAGGGACATATGATTAGAGACTGTCCCCAGGTACGAAGGCAAGAAGGATCACAGTTTCAATCCTCGAGGAGAGCAGAAACAGTGGGAACTAGGTCAGTCACAGAGGTGGGTAGTTTTGGAGCTGCAAAGAAGGCTATTCCTCTAGGAAGGCCAAGGGTTCAGACGCAGGCAAGGGTGTTTGCCATGACTAAAGAAGAAGCTGCAGCCGCACTTGAAGTTGTTATGGGTATGGCTCGGCTATTTAATTTTGCAGTATATGTGTTGATTAATTCTGGTTCCACGCATTCACTTGTTTCTGCAAGCATGGCATTACATGATTTTGATTTGATGCCACTGGGTAGTCCTTTAATTGTTAGTACTCCTCTAAGGAGGAATGTGATTATAAGTCAAGTGTATAAGGATTGTAGGCTCTTATTCGAGGGTGCTCAACTAGTAGTGGACTTACTTCCCCTAGATCTAAAGGGGTTAGACGTCATACTAGGAATGGAGGTTATGGATAAATACCATGCGAAGTTGGATTGTGGCCTTAAGGAGGTGGAATTTGATCTGGACAACGGTGAGAAGGTAACTTTTCGAGTAGACAAGAGAATACTATCGCCAAGACTTATTTTAGCTATGTTAGCTGACAGGATGATGGAAAAAGTGTGTGAAGCCTCCTTGCGTATAATGTGGACACCGATGTGAATGAAGGGAAGTTAGAGGATTTTTCGATTATGAGGGAGTTTCCAGATGTGTTCCCAGAGGACTTACTTGGTTTGCCACTGGTGAGGGAAATCGAGTTTGCCATCAACTTGATTCCTGAAATTGCACGCATTTCTATAGCATCGTATAGGATGGCCCCAGCTGAGCTAAAGGAGCTTAAGGAACAGTTGGAGGAACTGCTAGAGAAGGGGTACATAAGGCCGAGTTCGTCACCATGGGGAGCGCCAGTTTTGTTTGTTAAGAAGAAGGATGGAATATGGCGGATGTGTATTGATTATCGGAGACTCAACAAGGTGACCATTAAGAACAAGTATCCTCTGCTTCAAATAGATGATCTGTTTGACCAGCTGCAGGGAGAAACAATCTTTTCAAAGATTGATCTCAGTTCAGGTTATCATCAACTCAGAATCAAGGAGTCTGATGTAAATAAGACAAACTTTAGGACTCGTTATGGGCATTACGAGTTCCTAGTCATGCCATTTGGTTTGACCAATACTCCAACTGCTTTCATAGATCTTATGAATAGGGTCTTCAAGGAATCTCTAGATCAGTTTGTCATAGTGTTTATCGATGACATTCTGGTGTATTCCAAGAGTGTAGGGGAACACGAGGAGCATCTCAGGATTGTGTTGCAGATATTAAGGGAGAGGGAACTTTATGCTAAGTTCAGCAAGTGTGAGTTTTGGCTTCACGAGGTGATATTCCTTGGACATGTGATTTCAAAAGATGGGGTACATGTTGATCCAAGGAAGGTTGAAGCAGTGGTGAATTGGCATGCACCCAAGATATGACAGAAGTGAGAAGTTTTCTAGGTCTAACAGGTTATTATAGGAGATTTGTTGAGGGATTCTCTATGATAGCTGCTCCGATGACTAAGTTATTGAGGAAGAATTAAAAGTTTATCTGGACTGGTGAATGTCAGAAGAGCTTTGAGGAGCTTAAGCACAGATTGACAAGTGCTCCAATCCTGACTTTGCCTATAGGAGATGAAGGTTATACAGTGTACAGTGATGCTTCGAGAAAGGGTTTGGGTTGTGTATTGATGCAAGGAGACAAGGTAATAGCTTATGCCTCACGGCAACTAATGCCTTATGAACTAAATTACCCGACCCATTATTTGGAGTTAGCATCAATGGTTTTTTCCCTAAAGATTTGGACACATGATTTGTATGGGGTTCAAACGAGGATTTTCACAGATCATAAAAGTCTTAAGTATTTTTTGAGTTAAAAGGAACTGAATTTGAGACAGAGAAGGCGGTTGAAGCTAATTAAAGATTATGATTTGTTAACTGAGTATCATCCAGGGAAGGCAAATGTAGTGGTGGATGCCTTTAGTAGGTAATCATCAATAGCCCATGTACAAACAGTTTATCTGCCATTATTAGAAGAAATGACTAAGCTTAGGATAAGTTTGAAACAGGAAGAACCCGAATGTGTTATTGCAAATTTCAAAGTGAGATCGATACTCAAAGAGAAAGTTAGGAAGTTGCAAGCACAGGATGCAGAATTAAGCAAGCTCCAAGAAGATATTAAGAATGGCAAGAAGTCTGAAGTGGTAGTGAGGGATGATGGACTCATGATAGTAGGAAATAGACTTTGTATCCCAAATATCAAGGGGTGAAGGATGAGATACTAGATGATGCACATAATGCGCCTTATGCCATACACCCAGGTAGCACCAGGTTGTATAGAGATTTGAAAGAGCATTTATGGTGGAAAGGCATGAAGAAGGATGTAGTAGAGTATGCGAATAAGTGTCTAGTGTGTCAGGAAGTCAAGGCTGAGCTCCAGGCACCTTCAGGCATGTTAAGGCCAATGTCCATTCCTGAGTGGAAGTGGCAAAGAGTGACCATGGATTTTCTGATGGGTTTGCCTAAGACTAGTAGGAAATATGATGCCATATGGGTTATGGTTGATCGTTTGACGAAATCAGTCCATTTTCTGGCAATTAAATAGACTGATTCTCTGCATGTGCTAGCAAAGAAATATATTGATGAGATATTAAGATTACATGGAATTCCTGACTCTATAGTTTCTGACAGAGATCCTCGGTTTACTTCAAGATTCTAGGGAAGCATACAAGAGGCTCTAGGAACCAAGTTGAATTTTAGCACGGCTTTTCATCCCCAGACGGATGGTCAATCTGAAAGGACCATTTGGACACTTAAGGGAATGTTCAGGGCATGTGTAATGGATTTTAAAGGAGCTTGGGATGAGCATTTGCCATTAGTCGAATTTGCTTAGAATAATTCGTACCATTAGAGCATTCAAATGGCTCCATATGAAGCACTGTATGGAATGAGATGTAGAACTCCGATATGCTGGGATGAAGAAGGAGAGAGGAAACTAATCGGGCCAGAATTGATTCAGATGAAAGTTGACAAAGTCAAGTTAGTTAAGCAAAGGCCTAAGGTAGCAAAGGATTGAATGAAGAGCTATACTGATGCACACTGAAAGGAGATAGAGCATGAAGTCGATGACAAAGTCTTTCTTAAGACATCCCCTTGGAAAGGAGTCATGAGATTTGGCAAGAAGGGAAAATTGAGCCCAAGATATGTAGGTCCTTATGAAATTCTTAAGAGAATTAGACCGCTAGCCTATAGGTTGGTGTCACCACCGGAATTATCACAAATTCATGATGTCTTTCATGCTTCCATATTGAGGAGATATAGATCTGATCCCTCTCACATCATTCAGACCGCTGAGGTTCAGTTGAACTAAGATTTGACTTATGAGGAGACTCCAATGGAGATTTTACACACTAAAGAGAAAGTCCTCAAGAACAAGATAGTTCAGTTGGTAAAAGTTCTATGGAGAAATCATTATGTTGAAGAGGCCACATGGGATCCCTTGGAAGCCATGGGGGAGAAGTATCCACAACTCTTCAGTGGCTTAGGTAAGAATTTCGAGGACGAAATTTCTTTAAAAGCGGGAGAATTGTTGGCCCCCAGACTTTTTTATTATTAGGCATGATTTAAATTAATGTTGAGGTTTTGAGGGATTAATACTTGGGTTTATTAGCATGTTAGTGTGGTAATATTATATGATATAAATTAAGAGAATTGAAGTATTAAAGTAGTAAGAATGTGTAAGGGCAATTTGGCAAGTCACATAAGTTTAGAAACCTTAAGGCATTGAAGGAGGGGAAAAATGGGAAGAGAAAATTGTTGCCTTGCATTTAAGAAGCCAAAAATGTGATTAAAGAAAAGAGAGAAGAGAGAAGCGTGAGAAAAGAGAAAAGAAGAGAAAGATGAGAGTTATGCTAGGTTTTGATTTCTCTTAGTCTTAAAGAGTGATTTTGAGTTTGTACAAGAAGGGAAAAAGGTAGAGGAAGATAAGAGCTTTCTTTGGAACCAAACATCTCTTCATTTAGTGAAGGTTTAAGGTAAGGACTTTCTAAATGTTTTGGATCTTTGGAAGGGTTTTGGTTCATGAAGCCTAAGAAATACATGGGTTTAAGTATTTTAAAACAAATTTTAGTGATTGTACTTTGAGAGATTTCAATTGAAAACCCATTAGAACTTGGGATTTTTGTCTACGAAAAGGGAATCAAGAAAGACAATAGGAGCAAGAGGAGAATGAGCCATTAAAGGTTCTTTCAAGAAATGATAAGAAATGATTTTTCAACTACCTTATTCATATGCATTTATTGCTTTTTAAATGATGTAAGATTGTGCTACATATTTGATATATGATTTGTGTTGATGAATTGTGCAAGACTTTGAAAATGATCCTTTTTAAGAGATACATGTTTATGAAATCATGTTTTCGGAAATAGTTTCGAAATATCTCATGCTCATGAAAAACAAGTTTCCAAGAACGTGTCATTTGGGGCAAACTATTTTCAGTTCATGAAATATGTGTTATGTGGGTTTATACTAGTCCCTCAAGAATGTTACGTGCATGTTAACCAAGTTATAGGCTTCTCCTGCCTACCTGCTAGTTACACGGAGCTTCTTTATGGACTCCCTCAAGTTTATGGCTACTCAAGATCACTATGTTGAAATGTGTAGTACGTCATGTTTATGGATCTACCCAAACCATTTTGATTTGCTACATGTTCAAGATAAGTTGATAAGAATGATGCATACATGTTCATGATAAGTTGATAAGAATGATGTCATATCGATTGTAGGAATGTATCGTTTGTAAGGACGTAACGTCTGTGATGATGTCACTTCATCTGTAATGACGTCATATCGTCTGTAGGAATGTATCGTCTGTAAGGACGTATCGTCTGTGATGAGGTCACTTCATTTGTGATGATGTCATATCTTCTGTAGGAATGTATCGTCTGTAAAGACGTATCGTCTGTGATGACGTCACTTCATCTGTAATGCTGTCATATCATCTGTAGGAATGCTTCGTCTTAAGAGTTATATCATCTTAGGTTGACTTTGCTTCATATTAAGTTGACTCCCTTCGTCTTAAGAGTTGCATCATCTTAAGTTGATTTTGCTTCGTCTTAAATTTACTCCATTCGTCTTAAGAGTTGCATCGTCTTAAGTTGACTTTGCTTCGTCTTAAGTTAACTCTGATTCGTCTGCTTCGCATTCGTCTGCCTTTCCTCATTCGTCTTCTTTCCACATTCATCTGCTTCTCGATTTGTCTACTTCTCGATTCATTTTCTTTTTGCATTCTTCTGCTTCTTGCATTCGTCTGCTTCGTGATTCGTCTGCTTCTTACATTCGTCTGCTTTTTGCTTCGTCTACTTCTTGGTATCGCCTGCTCCATTTTTGACCCTTCAAATGATAGAATCTGACTCGAAGGTTTTCATAAGTGTTGTAGATCTCGAAGCCTTCTATCAAGACATCCCAAGAGGATTTTAATCTGATACCCCTAATTACAGTTATGCTAATCGCCCCAAGACAAGTGTAATATGATTGAAGTCAAAACCCTGTTCGAGTCTTTCAGCCATAACTGTGTGATGGAATCTCTGAATGTGATGATTCTTGTCTCTAAAGAAAATAAAGACATAGAGCCACAATGGTCAGAGCAAGTCGAAATGAAATTCCAATTTGGGGCTTCCCAAAATCTGTTAGGAAATAGGAGAAGTGTGTTGTTTTGGTGTTTGTCCTGGTAGGGGCATGCCACCTTTGTACGATACGCGTTCAGATGTCACTTAGGACGTCGGGACCGTGACTCACGAGGGTGGGGTGCCCAACACAATATGTTTTGTAAGTCATGAAATACATGTTATATGGGTTGTGGTGATCCCCTAAGTCAAGTCAAGTGGACTTTGACAAAAGCTTCCCCTGCCTGCCCGCTAATGGCATGGAGTTCCTTTATGGACTCCCCTAAGTTCATAGCTACCCAAGACCATTAAGTGTGATTGTGATAATACGTTCTGCTCAAAGCTACACAGGACCATTATGAAATGTGTAGTACATTCTATTTTTGGATCCACCCAAACCATTTTGATGTTCTTATGTGCTAATGATATGCTGAGAAGATTGATGCATACATGATTTGCATTATTGTCAATTTAGTTGAGAATTTGAGAAATATGTGCATTATGATTCAATGTGAATTTTTACAATGGAAATGAATATTTCAATGATTTTGCTTATTACCGGTTATAAAATTGTTACCCACGAGCTTTAAGCTCATCTCTCTCCCATTCCGTCCCATCTTCAGGTGAGGAGCAAGAGATCGAGTAGTCAAAAGTCAAGGCATCACTCCGATGATGTTTATTTTTTATTTTAAGCTAGTTTTTGTAAAACAAGGCTTTAGTCGCATTTTGAGCAATTCTAGTTTATGTAAACATTGTATTTTTGGATTATGATGTATTGTGGCTTGAAATGCCTATTAAAGCCTTGTAAAACTCTTATCTTTTGAGGTTAATGATAGATATTTCGTTTGCTCATGATCTTCCCATTTGGTTTATTGCATTTTCAAGTTTTTCATAGAGGTAAACTTTGTGTTCCGACTTCAAGGGAAAATCTGGACTAATCTAGGTTGAATTAGACAAAGGTATCTTCTAGAAAGTTGTAGCTTATCTTTCTAGCTTTCCAACGATATATAGTATGAAATTTGTAGATATCGAAGTCAAAAGTTATGATCATTTGAAGTTAATGATGTCGCATAGGATCTATTTACACGGGGCAGCTTCGGTTGCGATCGCACTTGATTTCCTTGCGATCGCACCATCCTTCCTTGCGACCGCATTGTCCTTCCTTGTGATCGCACCTTTGTTCCTTGCGAGTGCACCTGAAAGGTTTTCCAGCTCCGAACATGTTTCAATCATTTGGCCATAATTTTGTCGTCTGACTTCCAAATGACTTGATTTTTGAACCAATGGATTCTTAACACATTCCTCTATCAAATGAATGGATTGGAAAAAGATTGATTGAATCAAAGTAAGGGTATCGGTTGGAAGAGTATGGATTGGATATTTTACTGAACATACTTTGGTATTTTGATGATATCTTGATCTATAGAGCTCCGAATGGGATGATTCTTGTTTCAAAATAAACTAGAGACATAGGGCTGAAAATTGTCTGAAGAAATAGAGTTCTAATTCAGTCTCTAAGTATTTCAATTTTTGGATGGAAATTGAGCACAAAATACTATTTCAGTATAAGAATAGTGCGGAAATGGGGCCCAACACATGTTGCGATATTAGAGGCTCACATTTCATGACATCCGATGTTGGGCTCCGAAAACAGGGCCAACACTAGTTATGAACCAAATATGGAAAAAAGCACAATAATATATACTAAACCATTAGGTTTTTGCTTAATAAATTGATAACATTCAGTGAATAGTAAATTATTAATTAATTTTGTTTTCTTAACTCCATATCATTAATGCAAAATATATGGTAAAAGGTAATTTTGAATTAAATTTAGAAAATATTGGGAATGAAAGTGCTAAAACACGTAGTACACCAACTATTAGAAATCTAACTATTGGAGATATCAAGACTATTAAGAATATATTTATGATTTTAAATAAAATTTACAATAATTTTCAAATGGATGGTGACCTTGTGGTCAATTAATTTGTTTTCTCACTTAAGAGAGAGTAATTTGTTCTATCACTTAAAGAAAAACACCTTCTATTGACTTGAAAGTTTAGTTTGTTTATATTTAAAAATAATTTTGTTATAAATTATTGCATTGACTGTATAGGTATCAACATATTATAAGCATGAATATTTTAATAAATATAAAGCAATAAAAGATGAAATCATCACTGAGTACATTAAAATATAGAAAATTTTAAACTTTAATAGCAAGGATTGATGTTCTAATTTTTTTAAAGTATATGCATCAAATATGAATGATTTTAAACTTTAATTGCAAAGATCAACTTTCTAGTTTTTTTTTATTTTGTGTACTTAAGATATTCATTCACACATGATATTAAATCTCACAATGGCTTATTAATATATATCTATTATTAGTTTCTAATCTGAAAAAGGAAAAAGAAAAATATTATAACGAGGAAAATTACTCACTAAAGCTATAAAATAAAGTTCAACTTTTATGTTACTCCTTATAAGCACAACATGTTTTTTGGAAAGTAAATAAATTACATTAATAACTAACTAAAGTTTTTTTGGTAATTATAACTAACTAAAGTTTACATTGAATGTATGAATTAATACATCAAAATACAATTCAAGACTATTAAAGATTATTAATGCATCACATATCTAATATTATATGAGCATGACAACTCAGTAAAGGGAGCAAATTATTTCAAAAGTAGAGAAAGTGCCAAGCTTTATCCTCTAGCTATAAGCAGCTCCTTAATATGTCTAATGTTGCTTTCACTTGTTCTAGAGAGTTTAATTTGCCTTTGAAGACCCTTTGGTTCCTGTACCACCAAATGCCATAAATTATCGTAATAAGCTTTACAACAAGCTCTCGTCTTTGAGCTGCAAATTCGGGTTATAAAGGCCAATAGCATCCCTCCAAACCCTATACGAATAAGGGCAATTAAACAAAAGATGTGCATTGGTTTCTTGGTCTGTCAAACACAATATACAATTCATATTATTAATGTCTTGTTCTGTCCAAGGTAGTGAGTCTTTTAGGGTAAGTTTTTTCCCCCGTCCTCTGCAATTTGTGGAGCGAAAAATCTCTCTTTAGAAGAAAGATAACAAGAATGGAACACAAAGATTGAAAACAATAAGAGGCGAAGATGGAGACATAGTGATCCAAGGAAGTAACATGGTTAAGCGTAACCTGATGATTTTATTAAATTACTTGGCCAATGTTATATTAGAAGCTTTTTATAAGAAAAGTGGTTCTATTTGACTTTTTAACCATGTTACTTCAACTCTACAAGTGTTTAGTAAGAGTATGTTTGGGAGTTTAGGATGGAATGGAATTTAAAATCTGGGAAGAAATATACGTAAGCACAGACGGAGCTCCTAAATATTACAAGACATACATAGCAGTTGCTACAGATGAAACTGTTGCCAGAGGCCCTTATGACTTTGGAGCTTCACCTGTATTTATGGTGTCTCCTTGTACACAGATAAGCATCAACTTTTGACCGTTTTGCGAATGCAATAAAACATAACAAACAGCATTGATGATAGGTAAATTAGCAAACCTGTGGCGACAAAAACACAAAGTGAAAAAACTGCCGTTAGAGCATGATAACTCCCACAAGACAGCCTGCCAATCTTTATCTGGACGACGTGAACCAATGAAAGGGTAAGAAACACGACGCCTGTGATCGATGCTAGTACTGCGAACATGAACATCTGGGATCTCAAATACGTCCATACAGATCCTTTCTTGAAATCATTATTGGAGAAGACGTAAAGATAGGCTTTGATCGATTTGGCTACAAGGTTTGATAACAGAAAACATGCGAAGGAGACTACTTCGTAGACTACGAGCCTTTTTGCAACCGATGGGTCTGCGGCACATTCACTACGGCCTTCAAGAGGTTGTTGATTGCGAGAAGCAACAGACAGGCCCAAAAACACGGCGATTGTGAAGAGTGAGTTTACATTAACAAGGTTGTCCAGAGCTTTGTTATGAACTTCGTTTCCGTTAAATTCATCTTTTGAGACAGCTGCTATTAGTTTGTCAACTTTGGCCAGAAGTGGATCTTGATTCTCTTGCATGGGTAAGTCTTTCATTAGGCACTGGTCTCTTGTTGGTTTCCTGAAGAAATTAAATAACAACAGAGAGATAGGTTTTGATATCAAAAAATCAAATTACATCTATCATGTTTTAATTAATTTCACCAGCATATGATGGCTTAATGTGTGTAAGGAATAAGGAGAAAAAGAGATATTACCCTTCCATGACAGATTCTTTTTGCTGCTCCTGCTAACGTTGCAATTCTTGGGGTTACTGGAAATAGGTTCTTGTCTGTGGATATAATTTGCCGCCTGAAAGTACTTTATATACCAAACTCGGCTAACTAATCTTTTTTTGGCTTTGTATATACAACAACCACAATCGTCTACTGTTGAAGTTAACGTAGACTGTATGGTCTTTAAAAAATCTTATTATGAAAGGAACTTGAATAGACTTAAGAATATACAATTATTACTTCAACGACCACAATCGTCTATTGTTAAAGTTGAAGACAGCCTGCATAGTGTTTTAAATATGATAGGAACTTTCATAGACTTTGGGTTGAAGACTTATACTGGAACAAGTAGTAAGTGATATATAGTGTCTTTCTATTAAGAAATGACAATATCCCTCTTTCCATCAATAGGAGTGACAAAGACTACAGAAAAGTAATAATTCTTGAACTGTGTTAATCAAACAATAGAGATCAAGATGGTGTTTTACAACCTTTGATGGTGATTCGGAATACAAGTTTCAAATTTTCCTGTGTATTGTAACTTTTTTCTATTGCATCATTTCTTGTAGTTGCCCACAAAAAAGGAAAAAGATGCATATTATAAGAAGAACTGATTAATAAAGTGTTAGCTCAGCATTTGAAAATAGTTTTCGTCTAGTCGTCAAGTATTAATTCTTATCCTGTTAAGAAAGAATTTTAATTTACACAATTCCTACATAGTTAAACATCTCATACCTGGTGTAAATAGTTTCTTGAACAGCTCTTACGTGATGTAAACAGTTTTTGAAAACAATGCTGTAGATTAGGTTTTGTCTTATATAACGTACCTTCTTATAAGTATACTATCTTAGGATCATTGTCAACTAATAAGCAATTTTTCATTTCACCTTTTCCTTTTTATAAATATTTACGAGACATTTTTCTTTCTATTATTGCTCGTATTTAATTATCTTCAGTATATATAGAAGTTTAGGATAATCAAATGTTGTCTAACTAATCTTTATATACAAAACTCGGCTAACTAATCTTCTTTTGTCTTTGTATATACAACAACCACAATCGTCCATTGTTAAAGTTAACGCAGCCCGTATGGTCTTTAAAAAATCTTATTATGATAGGAACTTGCATAGACTTAAGAATATACAAAGCCAAAAGAAGATTAGTTAGCCATTAGTACTTCAACGACCACAATCGTCTATTGTTAAAGTTGAAGACAGCCTACTTAGTGTTTTAAATAAGATAGGAACTTTCATAGACTTTGGGTTGAAGACTTTATACTGGAACAAGTAGTAAGTGATATATAGTGTCTTTCTATTAAGAAATGACAAATATGCCTCTTTCCATCAATTGGGTAATCAAATGATTGTGTGGCAATTAATAAAAACTAGGATAGGATATGAATGATATGGTAAAGTTGCATTTAACATTATTAATAGTTGAAGAAGTGAAAAAGAAAAATCAAACAATTACTACCTTTTTGAAAGAATATTAAGGTAACTCTTAAAGTAAAATTTAATGGAGAATATAATGATGTGTAGTTGAAGGAACAAAGATAATAGATTGAGGACAAGATTAAAGAATTTCAAGAGTTTACTTAACATTTATTTAAGAGTTTACTTAAATAAATGTTAGAAAACCTACTTAGGGTAAAATATTATTTTGTTTTCCATATACACTTATTTTTTCTAATGTACAATTTTTATCGTTATAAGAACATATAAAAACTCACATTTTAAGAAAAATGATTTAAGGTACTCTCAAATTTGTGTCACCTTTTTGGAGAAATTACGACAACTAGTTTGCACGGGTATCCATTAACTAAACATTGATCAGGCAATGTGTAAGAGGAATATAAAATTAAAGTTGATGAAGTTTCTTCTTTCAATAAAAAAGAATATTAAGTCACAAGTTTTCCTTATAAGAAAAATAAATTTACTGAAAAAATTAAAAAGGACATATATTAGCATTCTAAAAAATTTCTTGGTCATAATTGATAAAAAGTCCAAGAGAAAGAATAGTTTACATTAAAAAATGAAGGCAGAATTGTCCATCAGAGATAATGAAATCAAATCCATTAATTAATTAAGAGATTAATACAATGAAGAAATATTTTATTTCCCTACAAGCTTTATGTGTTAAGGGCGTACAATATACAAAATTAATTACACAAAACTTTTATAAATGTTTTAGTCTACTATAAATTACCATAACCATAAAGTAAATTAAATCAATTAAAATTTTAAATTTCTTTAAACCACTCTTGTTACTTGATTCTAACTTGAAAGGCTCATAAAAAAATAATTTTTTGTAAATAATATAATAAGTGAGGATTAACTTTATTAGTTAACAAAAATTAAAGTAACATCTAGTCATTACCCTTAAAATGAATAAGTGCGTTATCTTCTTTAACCTTCATCTTCTTCTTTTTAAGGAAACATTATAAAAGTAGCAAGTAAAGAAGATATAATCAAATTAGGGTCAAAGATAAGGAAGAAACACCACTATTACAATCCTTTTTTTTCTCATTATCATTTTTTATAACTTCCACATTAACACCACTTTGTTGCATACTATCACAATTATAATATATTATGAAACCTGGTTCTGCCGGATTTTGCAGAGGATGAACTTCGTTGTTTGGATCCATGACGGCGTATGACTTCGGTTGTGAAATACCTACAAAACAGATAACGGCGTGCCGGGAGTTGATTCCCGGGAGCCCCCTCCGACGCTCAAGTCAGTCTCTTTGGTGTAGGTTTTGGCTGCTGAAAGTATAGAAAAGCAGGGTTGTAATCTC
>JAOTBA010000009.1:6636962-6650579 GCA_025629845.1 Erythroxylum squamatum | reverse complement strand
GTGGATTCTAACCCCGAAAATTATTTCGAACCGTGATAGCCTAAACTCATTTTCGAGAGGAATTTATCCCATTTGATCATAGTTTAAGTTTTTGTTCAATTCAAATTTCCCAAAATCCAAAAAATATACTTTTCATACAATTTTCTTTACTTTAGTCAATTTACTCAATTTCGATCCAACAAGCAAAAACCCCCTTTTTATTATTAGCTTTAATTGCATTTTTGACTTTTAGGCCAGCTTTAAAACCCTTTTCGTCGGTTCCAAAAAGTGAGACGACCCGAGGTTGCAACTATACTGCGGTCTTGGAATTTATTATTTTTGACCGGTTTCCAATGATCGATCTTAGGATTGAACGACGAGCCACGATCAAGTGGTGTACGGTTGGCGCGTGCATGTCACGCCATATCGCTCCAGCTGGCGACAGGCGTGTGTCGCTCGTACAGTGCACGCACAACTCGCGACCTGCGCTCACACCAGCGTGGGACGGCAGGCGTGTGCCACGTACGCGCCACATCCGTCCCTACACGTGGCATGCCAGATGGACGATACGTGGCAGCGCGTGGATGCACGTTTACGCGTGAGTAGTGCATGACCCGTACGTGTCATACACATCTGGCACACATCGATGCGCTCGAGTGCAGCTTACACGCGGCCTTGCGCCATGCGCACTTATATGGTGTGCCACGTCAGCGGCTAACGTCAATGGTGCTACAGTATTTTTAAAAAAAATACACAAAAATTTCAAATTTCCCATAAGGGTGCCCCAGGGTGTTTTGGGTTAGTTTTCGGGGCCGAAAAATTTATAAAGTAAGTTTTTCCATTTTCTGGATTTATTACATTAGTAATAAATTAGAGTTTAACTCCAGGAAAAGGAATTAAGGTATTCTGAATTCGATTTCAAGTAAATTTTCAAGCTTTGGACATCACATGAGGGAGATACTTTAAGTTTTCATGTCTCAGGTCTTATGCTCGGTGTTCCAGATTCCATGATAGTCGATCAGAAAAGGAATTGAGGCATTCTGAAGCTATTTTTGAGTGAATTTTTATGCAACGAACTTTCTATAAGGGAGATACATGAGGCTCTCATGTCTCGAGTGGTCGGTTCAGTATCTAGTGACTCATGATAGTCACTCTATTAAGATTTTTCTTTTAAGTCTTAAATGAAGTCTTTTTAGAATGTCTTTAGCACGAGCATGAGACAATGAGACTGCACATTTGGATTTTTGCATTTATTGATGTTACGTTGTCATATACTATATGCCCGTAAATAATGTAAGGATAGCATAAAGATGTATCCCTTATGTTTGTAGACTTTTTGAGTACTGATGAGGATGTAGTCACCAAAGAGGCCTTTCAAGTCAGCATTTTGAATTATTCTGCTTACATATTGGGGGATGCCTCTGATTTTATGTTTGGTTATTCTGCTCAAAGGTGTTGGCCTTACATAACATTTTGAGATGTTCATAAAGGCATTAGATGGAGGAAAGCTATTGCTAAAGTGATCTATTCACCCAAAGATGGTAGTGTCACAAGAGTTGATAGTTTGTACTCTGATTGCTTTTATATGGAGGTCTAATTACATATATTATGTATTCAGCCTAAAGGTGATTCATAATATGTGTGATCGGATTTTCAGTAAAGATACTATTCAATGGCTTTGAGTGTCGCTGTTATCCTACATTTGTGATGATTTAAAGATTATCATCTTCAAGTCACCTTTTTAGTCAACAAAATCAGTGTCACCATTGATACCCTATTCGGTTTCAATATAAAGAAGTGGACAGAGGATGTATTGAACGCTATAGAGATAGTTGAGGTTGATAGGACCATATGGATGGATAGGCCATCTCCACCTACATCCGTGAACTCGAGAGTTCATAAAGCAACCTATGAAACCTAAGATCGGTCTAACAGATTATATCTGATGACCATTAAGAGATCCATACATAACCATCTGCGAAGTGGACTTCTAGACACAAACATAGAGAAGGACTTTCTTGATAATGTCTCCCAGAGGTACACAGTCTCATCTAGTATTGAGACAAGTGACGTGATGAAAGAATTATTCTCTATAAGGTATATGGGAGAAAAAGGGAGTAATGAAGTACATATTGAGAATAATTCATCAGTACATACTGAGAATAATTCATCTTTACAGTAGATTAAAGATATTGGGACTTCAATGCTTTGATGGCCCATAGCGTTGCTAAGGAGGAGATACTCAAGTTTACTACTCCTACAACCCTCGAAGCAGCTTAAAGGAAGACAAAGATGAAGCCTGCTAAGTTTGAAGGTAGAAAGTTCAAATCTTCTCCATATATTGATGTTGGTCAAACCAGTACTAATAAAGGTCCTAGGAACATAAAGAAACCAATAGTATGGGGTTTAAAAGGAAAGATTAAGACCATCAGGTTACTTTTTGGCTCGTCAATTATGAATCTAACTTGCAATAGTCATATTAAGTACTTAGTGGCTATTTAGTGGAGCATTTGATCAAGGTGCTTCCACAATGCAAAGGCTTAAAACTAGGATAAAGCCAAATAAAGGGAAGGACAAACTGATGGTTCACAGTAATGAAAAAGTGGAAGTAATATCTATAAGGGATGTATATACTGAACCTTGCTGTAAGGTTCATTTGAGTTTTACACAAAACATTTTATATGTGATCTTTTGATCAATTTTTGACAAAGAAGGTTGACGTTTTGCACTTAATACTTCTGTTGTACAGATTTTGTTTAATGCAAAATATAATGGTACAACTTTCTTGTCTTATGGTTTATATAGAATGTGTCTTACCCAGAACTAGATATGTGTTTTTTTGTATCTTGATCAAACAAGCTATTAACGACCCTGATGAATAAGAAGTCATACATGGTGTGGCATAAAAGTTTAAGCCACATGTACAGAACTAGGGTTGAGAGATTGATCAAGTAAAGCATTTCTCAATTCTAGATTATGATGATCAAGGGTAAGTTGAATAATAAGGATATTTAGATCAACTCATACTTCTAACTTGTTGAGTTTGATAACTAAAGATATCGGTAGACCTTATATAATTGCATTGTGTAATTCTATATCTATTCTGACATTTCTTGATGATTATTCCCATCACAGTTATGTGTTATTGCTTAAAAACTGAAGGTTGAGAACCAATTCGGAAAGTTCATCAAGATAGTCAAATCTGATCGTGGAGGAGAATATCTTGGCAAACACAGTGTTTTAGGGCTTTAAAAGGTCCATTTGTTAGATATGTGGAATCAATTGGAATAGTTACTTAATTCACTATCCTGAGTAGTTTTGAGCAAAATGGTGTATTCCCGAAAGGTATAACTACACCCTAAAGGACTTGAAGAAGTCAATGCAGAGCAAAACTAGTCTACCTAATTATTCAAAGCTGAAAAACTCAGCTTTACACACATTTGTGTATAGGGATGCCCTACTGAAGTAGTATAATACTTATAAAGAAAGATTGCATACTCGTTCCCCTCATTGCTATTTAGTAAGATATCTCGACCACTTTAAGGCTATGACTTTTACTGTAGAGAAGGAGGGACCAGAATAGTGGAATCACAAATAAGTAAGTTTTTAGAATACCATGTCTATGATGATGGTAGGCACATTGACCCTTCAGATGATAGCAGGGTGGATAATACAGTTATCATGCATCCACTACTCTTACAGTTAGATCCAGTAGATCTAGGTCTTTCTATTGTGCCTGTACAAGAATAGGAACCCATACCTGTAGACGCAGAGGTTCTTGGGGATACAAGATCTAATACTGTTAAGTAAATCCACTAGAATGAGACAACTTGCTATCCCATCTAATAACATAGTCTATTAGGTGCAAAGGACTATAAAATTAGACGTGTTATGAATCTAGTTACTTTTACAGAAGCTATTTATGGACCCTTGGTGAGATGCAATGCATAACTAGATGCAAGCTATGAAGCATAGTAAGGTCTGTAAGCTGGTTGATTTATAGCAGAACTGCAAATCCGACAGTTGTAAATGAAGTTTTTGGACCTAAAGGATTTTAGGATAAAGTTCAGCAGTTTATGGGTCGCTCAATTGCTTATCGGTTCACATAGAGAGAAAGGTTGACTTTATGTTACCTTTTATCTTGTATCCTCGTATTGAGTGATTAAGGCAATTGTAGCTCATAATGATATAGAGTTATATCGAATGACTGTCAAAACTGCTTTCCTGAGTAAAGACCTTTATGAAGTGGTCTATATGGTACAACCTGAAAGATTTTAGGATTCAGATGGAACTGACATGGTTTGCGCGTTATACAAATCAATATGTGGTTTACATCAAACCTTCAGAAAGTAATACCTTACATTTAAAGAGGTTGTGGCCTCTTTCGGCTTCATGAAAAAATAAAGCTAAAAAGATGCTTGCACTATGAGGTCAAGGGGAGCAAAATTATCTTCCTATCACTACATGTGGATGATATACTGCTCACGTCAAATCTCTTGTCCATGTTGTATGAAGTTAAGTAACTTTGGTCAAGAACTTTAACATGAATGACCTTGGTGTAGCATCTTCTGTCCTAGGTATTCAGATTCATCGGGACAGATCTCAATACTCATCAAACCTCTTATAGAATGCATACATTGAGTATGTGCTACAAAGGTTTAATACGGTTAATAGTAAACCTATCATAGCACCTGTTTCTCATAGTGAGAGATAATCTTTGGTACAGTATCCAAAGAATAAAGTAAAGAGAGATGTTATGAGGAATATTCCATATTCTAGTATGGTTCATAGCCTGATGTATGCTTGACTATGTACTAAGTAGGACATTGCATTCACTATTTGACTGTTTGCACTATGACTGGTTAATCTAGTTGTAGACCATTGGAATGTAGTCTAGCAAGCATTGAGATATTAAAGGAATCAAGGATTATATGTTAACATATAACGCAATCAACAAACTGAACCTTGTAGGAAATTCATATTCAAATTTAATTATGTGTCTGGATGATCGAAAGTCCACTTAAGGTTACAGTTTTAAGTTTGCAAATGGTATAATGTCGTAGAAGTGTGTCAAGTAGACACAGGTAGCTTCCTCGACTATGCATGTAGAGTGCATGCTATGGGGCTGCTTCATAGGCAATTTAGCTCAAAAACTTGATTTATGAGTTGTCTATAGTTGATTCAATAGTTAGACCCATTTAGTTGTAGTATGGTAATATTCTTGTAGAGTTATCATAGGGTCTTAGCATTTAAAGTCAATTATTTGACTATAAAGGTTTTGATACAAAAGGTGACATTAAAGTTTGGAACATTTAAAGACTAAGGAACTGTAGGTCGATCCCTTAACTAAAGGACTTCACCCATTTGTGTTTGTGACACAAGCATATAGTATGGGTGTCTTGACATCCTTAGACACTGTTAATTAGCAGATCGTTATGTTTGCTCCATCTACATTTGTACATTTTGATGCATTATGACATTATGATGGTTCATCAATAAAGATGATTATCGTTTCTCCTCAGTAATACGTGTTATCATACATTGTCATGATACATATAAAAGTATTAAGATTTGTGTCGACCTTAAGCATTGAAAGGTTATTAGGCATATATACAGATTGACCTTGTACCTATGTCATTTAAACGCATACAGTTTTAGTACAAATATCCATAAATTTTACATGACATAGAGGGATATAAGTTTTTAATCCCATAAAGGTTCTTTAATGCAGTTTAGCATTCAATTGTAGAATATAAAGGTTTTTTCTAATACAGTTTAGCATTTGGTGAGAGAAAACAAGTTTTCTCTAATGCTATTTAGCATTCGGTGAGAGAAAACAAGATTTCCCTAATGCAGTTTAGCATATACAGTTTAGCATAAAGTTGGAGAAATCGAGACCTATAAACGAAGATGATATAACTTAGATCATAAAGGTATCACCCTAGTTTGCCACACTCCATTTTCCTGCTCATATTAGTGAGGTATTAGATATTCGTGATTGCATTGGATCTGTGTCACACATGAAACACACATTTGATACTTTTCGGCATCAAAAGCCTTGCAGGATAATGATGGATTTTCATTTTCTTTGGATCAAATGTTTTGTTTTTAAACTTAGTCGACTAATTCAGTAGTGTGGCTTAATCGAATTTTTAAACTGTTTTTAAACTAGAGTTAAAACTGCAATTAATGCTTATACAAAGGGCAGAATGTTAGACAATTTTGTCCGTTCCAATAAAGTTGGACAACTATTAAATGTATTTTTTGGTTTTTAAATAAATTATCGGTTAAGTTACGTAATTTAATCTAGATAAAGATAATAAAGTGGCCCAATAAATGATCTAGATTAATGGGTCGAAGTTCGAGTAAAAAATGGATCCCAATTAGTGTAGACCAGACCTATATCAGCCTTATAATAGGGAAGCATGATATGGATGTTATATATAGGTTAAGGTCTTGTGATGAAAATCATGTTATTCTCCATTAATACATACACAGAACTAGAACAAAAGCATGGGAGAAGCATAAAGAACCTAAGAAGATGGTGTCTGAAATATCGAAGAAGGAGACATGAAGCAAAGCTCTTGAAGGTTCTCTCTTTTTCAGACACAAATGACTTAAACAAGGACACATTCACGTGACAACACAAATGTCATCTGCTGAAGTCTATACGGAGTCATTCAAACACAAGCCTGAAGCACTAACAAAAACACTGTCATATTACATGCATTGGAAGACACTTAAACGCAGTTGTCACCAGTGTAAAACGCACAAATTAGTAGCAACTACAAAAGCAATTTAAAGGACAAACTCAAAACATAAAATGCAGAGCTTCAAAAGGTTACTTAAGAGGAGTCACGTGAGAGGCACATGTCAAGCATCAGATCCTAAAGCCTCATTCGAGAGCAATCATCTTCTTCAAGCATATAAAGGAGAACAGTTCATGCATCAGGGCAATTTTTGAGATATTTTCATTACATTGAATTCACAATATGTAAGCGAGAAAATCAGAGAGAAAAATAGTCAGAGAGTGCTAGAGTACTGACCTTGGATACCGAGGAGTTTTGAGACTCTTTTGCAAGTGTTTATAGAAACACTCAATCTCTGTATATTTTTTTTCTTCTTCTGCATTAGTGAAATACCTCCACCACTGTCAAGTGAGAACCTTGGATGTAGATAGTTTTATACTATCGAACCAAGTAAAATCCTGTCTCTTTACTTTTTTACATTTACATACCTGCAAAATTAACAATTGTTTCAAGTTCTTTGGATTGAAAGATTAATAGTAAAGTAGCATAATCGCAACAGAAATTGGTATCAAAGCATAGAAGACCTCCTGGGGCAATTCTTGGACACTTCAAGCATCAAAGATTCATCAAGATTCATAAAGAAAGTCAGTAAGTGAAAGTCTTTAGATTCTTTATTTTACAGCAATCATGGTAGGCAAGGAAATGGACATATTTTTTGGCAAAAAGGACTTTACCATCTGGAAACTGTAGATGCAAGCTCTTCTTGAATCTTATGATTGTTATAGTGCTATAGATAATTAGTATGACCTAGAGATTGATCCTATAAGGAAGCTAAAGATGCAAAGACTTGCTTATTGCAAGTTAATGCTTCACTTATCACCAACAGTGATAAGAAAAGTGCAGAATTGTAACATTGCACAGAAGCTTTAGGTGAAACTAGATGAGTTGTATGCCAAGAAGTGTCTTCCTAACAAGATGACACTTCTTCACAACCTTGCAAACTACAAAATGAACACTTCAGTCTCCTTAGATGATAACCTAGACTACTTCTTTAAGCTAGTCCAAGATTTAGAAGCTACAAATAAGAAAATTTCTGAGGAACATCACACTATAGTGATCTTAAAGGCATTACCTTCTAAATTTAATGCCTTCAAGAAGGTAATTAAGCATGCTAGTGGAGAATCACTTACTGTAAAGAGGGTTTTAGATTCTCTAATGGAAGAAATAGCTGAAGTGAATCCTTTTAAGAAAGAGGCTGAAGTGATGTTTGTAGAGAATAATTGTGAGAAGAAATCACATAAGAAAATAGCAAGAAAGGAAAGTGGAAGAAGGGAAGTAGGAAAGAAAAACACTCTAAAGAAGGTGAAAATGAAAAGTAGAAAAAGGGAAAAGTGAAAACATGCTTTTACTGTGATAAGAAGGGACACTTTGTAAGGGATTGTAGAAAAAAGAAGAGGGATAAAGCGGCTAAAACTGGAATTTCAGGTAATGTTGAAAAACCTGAAGATTCTAGTGAAGACAAAGTTCTGACTGTGACTGAGGATTGTGAGGACCTTAGTAGAGAATGGATATTTGATTCAGGGTGCACTATGCATGTCACTCCTCATAAGGACTGGTTCACAACATTTGAACCAGTCACTGCTAAGGTTAAAATGGCATATTCTGGGCAGCAAAGGATAGAGGGCATAAGAAGTGTTTCCATCAACATGTTTAATGGAAAAGAAGGATCCTAAGCAATGTCAGATTTGTGCCTGGAATAAGGAGAAATATGATCTCTAAAAGTTTATTTGATAAGCAAGGCTTTCAGATCAGGTCTAAAGATGGACTTAGAGAAATCCTAAAGGATGGGAAAGTCATCATTAGAGGAGTGAAGAGGGGTGGTCTATACTATGTTATAGGCTCAACTAAAATAAATCAGATTTTAGAAAGTGGAAACCTTGAACCAACCAAGCAATGGCTTGCAAGGTTGGGTCATGCAGGCAATAAAAGCCTGCACCATCTCTCTAGGCAAGCTCTAATACCTGAAGAAAACTTACAGAAGTTAAAATTTTGTGAATCCTGTGTGCTAGGAAATCACCACAGGTCAACATTTCAAAGGGGAGCTAAGAGAGCCACAGAGATCATGGAGTATGCTCACAGTGATCTCTAGGGGCCAGCTCAAGTCCCCATAGCAGGAGGAAATTTGTATTTCATGTCCATAATTGATGATAAATCAAGGAAATGTTGTGTTTACCCTATGAAAAGAAAGGATGAAGCTCCGGAGATTTTCATAAGGTGGCATACCCTTATGGAAAATCAAATTGGGAGGAAATTGAAATGCCTAAGGAATGATAATGGACTGGAGTATTACAACAAAGATTTTGAGGAATGCCGTAGTAAGAATGGAATCTTAAGGCATAAAACAGTAAGAGCTATTTGATTGAGCCCAAGTTTATCATATAAATTGGCGACACTTTCATAGCTTTTAATATACTTTTTGACTCTTAATTCTTGATTTTGTGCTCAAATTAGTCCTTTACTGTGAGCTTATATTTTATGCAATTTGATAGTAAAATTGTTACAAATTGACATTAATTGCATTATAAATTTTTCTAAGGACAATTGATACTGCAAATTCTTATTTTATATTGTAGGAGCTAAAGGAGTCAAAAGGTGTCAGATGAGTCAACAGGACGTGAGCTCCAAAACGCACGCCGCGGCGCATCAAGAAGAAAGCTCGCTGCGGCGTAAATTAATTATCTCGTCGCGGCGCACCATCACGGAACATCTCGCCGTGGCGTAGATTAATTATTCCGCTGCGGCGAGTGATCCAGAAAGCGCACGCGGCGGCGTAGCTCCCTCATCGCCGCGGTGAATAGTCGGGTACCTAGAATAAATTTGGAAAATTCTCTTATTATTTCAACCCGACCCACGACCCATCCTATAAAAATGTTACCAAATTAGGGTAAAGAGGATTTGGATATTCGGTAGAAGGAAGGGGCATCTATCTGGACCGACACTCGACCCCCATCGCCACCTCTTATCCACAACCATCATCCACCACCTCCGTTTAGTTCATTGTCCACTCCACCGACGGTCACTATTGCTACCATGGGTAACATTGGAGCTTCAGCAGTTGTGAAGGGTTCCGGAGTCATGCATGGTTAGGTCATCATTCCCTCTTGAAAATATAGCAACGGCTTGAGTTCACCGGGCTTCAAAGGGGAGTTGATTTACATTGTCAAGTTTAACTGCATAGTTGTAAACTTCTGAGTTAGGGTTATGGTAGTGCAGTTAAATTAGCTTGATTAGAGTTTAATCAAGTGTTGAACAATGTCTTGTGTTATGGATCTGGTTATATGTAGAACTTTGATGCTTAATATATGAAGTTTCATATATGTCATTTTGGTGATAGTGTTAATCCTCTGCTATCTGCCTAGTTGTGTTTGATATTGAGATTATTCTTGACCCAAGTTGACCACTTGCATTAACTTGTCCATTACACGCACTAAGATGCTTTTAACAAGGTTTTAAGAAATGGAGTTCATTGATTAAAATCTTGGACTTAAAGAGTTCTTTGAGGGTTGATAATCGGAAACTTAGTGAATTTCACTCTCGAAAAATTTGTTTTGAAACATGATAGCCTAAGCTTGTTCTCAAGAGGGCCTTATCATATTCAATTGTTGTTTGAATTTTCAATTTCATCTTCCCAAAAATCCAAAAATACTCTTTATATATTCTTCTTTACTTTAGTTAAATTTTCTTAATTCCTACCAATGATCCAAACCCCCTTTTTTCAACTTTGTTTGCATTTTTGACAATTAGGCTAGCTTAAACCCTTTTCGCTAAGTTCTAATTAAGTGAGATGACCTGAGGTTGCATCCTATATTATAATTCTTGGAATTAAATTTTTGACTCGGTTTCCAAGGGACTGATCTTAAGATCGAACAATGGCACCAATCATTATCATATCTTGTTTTTATCCTTTAGGTGTAACCAATTTTGGGCCTTATCCTTTTCTTTAGATTATTTTACCCATGATATAAGCTAATGACCAATTCTTTTTATTGTTATCCTTGTATTTATTTTTATATCATGAAGGATTGTGTTTACTTGATTGTATTTGATTTGATTGAGAACCATAATGAATGAGGAAAGGTGTGAAATTATGTACTTGATATTATATCTTCTCAAGTATTTCTTATCAATAATTCATATATCCTCCTTGTCATTAAAAAAAGAATCAAAGAAGAAAGATTATGAGAAGGATAAAGATTATGACAAGGAGTAAGAGAAGATACCTTATATGTTTTATACATTATTTACATTTTATGTGGAGATTTACATTGGTTAAATCAAATTCTTATATAATCTTACATATGAAACTTCCTTTAAACTAAATTCTACCATTTTCCATACCTCACCTAACCATATTATAACTTTATTGACATACTTTTTTTATATTTTTTTACTTTTAATTTATTTTACAATGGATGATATGTGATGTGTTAGCAACTTTATAGTTAAGAATCCATAAATTTATTGATTTAAGAATCTTATGGGTATTCACCTTAAACACTTCGACTAAATTGATTGGATCTTTGGTATGAGGGTGCTAAATTATATGGCATTTGATTTCAAAAAGGTTATCAAATTTTCATTTGTGTTAATGGCATGTGGAAATTTTATCCTATGATTGTTTAATTCCAATTATAATTTGATTTGATTCTTAAGGCATGACATTTAAAGTGTGAACAAATAGGCTTAGATGAAGAAGAGAAGGATATGAAGAAGAATTGATGAATGGAAATTACTATTTTCTTGAAGACAAACAAATATTTAAGTATGGGGAAGTTGATAAGTGGTGATTTAGTTACATTTTTAGTCTTATATTTAAAGCATTTCGCTCGTTTATTTTCATAGTTTTATTGATTTTTGTACTTAATTTATTCATATTTTGTTTCTAGGTATAATTCACTTAGTTGGAGGAAAAAGAAACAAAAGTAGACAAGTTTGGAGTAATTTGGAGCTAGTTTGATTAAGTTGTAGAGTGCTACAGGATAGTGTGCATAACTGTGTAAAAGAATTTGGAGGTTTGCTGAGAATTTCTTATGGTACACACAAGTGTAAGTTGGTGACAAGCTCATGTTGAATTATAAGAAGATCATGTTGATGGTACATGCCCAAGTCTATGTATTTGTTAGCTCTAGAAACCCCTTATATGCTAAATTTGAGTTATATGATCATCAACCTACATATGTTGATGCCTATATATCTCTCTATATCTAAAATTCAAATTTAAAAAGATAAGATTAAACTGTAAATGTGAGATCTCACATCAGTTGGAGAGGAGAACAAAGTACACCTTATAAGGGTATAGATACCTCTTCCCTATGGACGCGTTTTTTCAGGTGCGAGAAGACCAAAATCGTAAGGGCCTTGGCCTGATGGGCAACCCAAAGCGGACAATATCTATGGTCGCGTGGTCTGGGCTATTGCAAATGGTATCAGAGTTGGTTTTTGGCTCGTTGTGCCAGAGAGGATGTTGGGCCCTAAGGGGGGTGGATTATAAGATCCCACATTGGTTGGAGAGGAGAACGAAGTACGCCTTATAAGGTTACAAATACCTCTTCACTATAGATGCGTTTTCTCGGATGTGGGAAAAGAAAAACTATGAGCGCCTTGACCCGATAGGCAACCCAAAGTAAACAATATCTATGGGTGGGTAGTCTAGATATTATAGTAAATAAGAAAGGAAGCAAAGAATACATAATGAAAAAAAACACCCTAAAACAACTGAGGAAAGAAGAAACAATTATAGAAACCCTATTGTAGAAGATTTTCATCAGTCTAGAGCGAATATTTTGGAGATTTCAAGGATTCCAACCACAGTTTATAAGATTTCTAGCTTTTTTATATAGTTTTTATGTTTTGTTTTCTATTATTATGAGCTAAATATCTTTTGTTAATTGGATTAGATTAACCTAAGGATGGATCTTGTAGTGATCTTGATTTGCTCTAATTTATTCTTTAATTCTATCGAGATTCAACTATGTTTCCTTATTATCCTTCAATTAATATTGTGAACATATTATTTGATGTGTGATTCCATGCAATTGAAATTGAAAATTCCAATTTATGAATAGATATAACATAACTAAAAGGAATTACATGCAAACATAGAAATAAGTCAATATAAATCTTCCAAATTAGGGACAAACCTAATATTGAAATTCATAAATTGAATAATTCAATTTTGCGGGGTTCTAATTAGAAAGAGATTTTTATTAATTAACCTATGATTGGATGTTAATAATATTGAGAAACATATTAACATAATTTAGGAATTTCCATGATTGAATGAATTTCCAAAGAAATTGGTTAATGAATCATAATTGCATGAGAAATCCTAGCAGGATTCTAAGTCCAGGTACCATAATTTATCAATGATTTTTCATTCATTGGCTACCTTAGTTTTCTTAATTGAGTTTATTTTTTCCATTTTGTTTTTTAATTTTAAATCTTATTTTTCATATCACCTTAATTTTTGGTTAGATAATAAGAAAAGAGTCATTACTAGTACTTATATTGTTGGATCCCGTTTCCGGAATCCAACTCTTGACAAAAACCATCATACTTGAGCGTAGTTCCTTGTAATCTCTTCTTGCTCTGATACCAAGCATGTTGGATCTTGCTTGCGGAGCCCAACCTCTTGAACCATAACACGTATGCGTATTATTGCTCGTCATACAAATGTGAGCGTAATCCAAAGAAATCATGAAGCTTAAAGTCCTATACCATTTCTATGTTCCTTTTCCATAACACATCTCACTTATATCTAACCATAATTCGTATTCAAGATTTATCATCTCAAATCGATAACTTCCTCAAATATACTTAATTCATATTT